>JAODAL010047756.1:0-29609 GCA_025379985.1 Phyllomedusa bahiana | reverse complement strand
TGCGTCAATGAACAGTGCTGGGTGCGCAAAAGTCAAAAAACAGTAACTGTTATGTTTTGATAAAATTTAAACGGTATTTTTTGCACCTTTCAATTCACCTGTGGTGAATTATAGAATTGCTGTTTTAAGATTTACGTAGATGCTGCGTCAATGAACAGTGCTGGGTGGGGCAAAAGTCAAAAAACACGTAACTGTTATGTTTTGATATAATAAACGTTATTTTTTGCACCTTTCAATTCACCTGTGGTGAATATAGAATTGCTGTTTTAAGATTTACGTAGATGCTGCGTCAATGAACAGTGCTGGGTGCGCAAAAGTCAAAAAAACACGTAACTGTTATGTTTTGATATAATAAACGGTATTTTTGCACCTTTCAATTCACCTGTGGTGAATATAGAATTGCTGTTTTAAGATTACGTAGATGCTGCGTCAATGAACAGTGCTGGGTGCGCAAAAGTCAAAAAACACGTAACTGTTATGTTTTGATATAATAAACGGTATTTTTTGCACTTTTCAATTCACCTGTGGTGAATATAGAATTGCTGTTTTAAGATTTACGTAGATGCTGCGTCAATGAACAGTGCTGGGTGCGCAAAAGTCAAAAAAACACGTAAATGTTATGTTTTGATATAATAAACGGTATTTTTTGCACCTTTCAATTCACCTGTGGTGAATATAGAATTGCTGTTTTAAGATTTACGTAGATGCTGCGTCAATGAACAGTGCTGGGTGCGCAAAAGTCAAAAAACAAGTAACTGTTATGTTTTGATATAATAAACGGTATTTTTTGACACCTTTCAATTCACCTGTGGTGAATTAGAATTGCTGTTTTAAGTTTACGTTGATGCTGCGTCAATGAACATGCTGGGTAGCGCAAAAAGTCAAGAAACACGTAACTGTTATGTTTTGATATAATAAACGTATTTTTTGCACCTTTCAATTAACATTGTGGTGAATATAGAATTGTGTTTTAAGATTTACGTAGATGCTGACTCAAAACAGTGCGGGTGCGCAACAAGTAAAAAAAAAACGTAACTGTTATGTTTTGATATATTAAACGGTATTTTTTTGTCTTTCAAATTACCTGTGGTGATATATAGAATTTGCTGTTTTAACGGATTTACGTAGATGCTGCGTAATGAAACAGTGCTGGGTGCTGCAAAAGTCAAAAAACACGTAAACTTTATGTTTTGAATATAATAAAGGTATTTTTTGCACCTTTCAAATTGTCTCCTGTGGTGAATTATGGAATTGCTGTTTTTAAGATTTACGTTGTTGCTGCTTCAATGAAAAGTGCTGGGTGCGCAAAAGTCAAAAAACACGTAACTGTTATGTTTTGATATAATAAAACGGTATTTTTTGCACCTTTCAATTCACTGTGGTGAATAATAGAATTGCTGGTTTTAAGAATTTACGTAGATGGCTGCGTCAACTGAACAGTGCTGGGTGCGCAAAAGTCAATAAACAAGTAACTGTGATGTTTTCGTACGATACACGGTTATTTTTGCAACAAACCAACCTGTCGCTGGACCTCATAGATTGCTGGTTTGTAATTTAAGTCGCAAGGTGGATATATCAACAGTCACAGGTGTAATGTGTAAAATTGAACAACCCTATCTGAAAATGTATACGGATAATAAAAGTGGTGTTTTGCAGCTAACAAAGAGACCTTGCAGTTACTAGAAATGTGTTTCATCCAATTATAAGTTCAGGTGCCCAATATCCAGGAAATATTTCAATAGCAAACTGTTAATAATAAAGGTTATTCCACTACAATGTATACCATAAAGTCTTGTGAATCTTTATCCAGTGTTCTTTATTAAAAGATAGAGCTTGTCTGTGTTCGCCCCCGCGGGGCCCCCCCCCTCCCGCTCCCACCGCCGTGAATTTACAGTGGGAGATTATGCTTTAAAATTCTCTAGCTAACTACATAACATGTTCAAAATCCCTACTCTAACTTAATTGGAAGGATATAGCTAATAGTAGAGGTTCTCTGTGGCAGAAATAGACTAATTTCGCTGAGCTGTTGGCAGAGGCAGAAACGCGCAGGTTCCTATTCCTATGAGACGCTGAGAGACACGGAGGCTGGAAACAGGAACGTGTTACTATGTAATACGGAGGTCATGTGATTTTTCCAGCAATCGCAACCATACACATCCCCAGTCATGACGGTCGCACACAAATCTCACCCTGATCTCTATTCTGTACTCTTCATTTGCTGGCCGCCAAAAATTACAGAAAAGCGCCGAAAAGAGGCGATTCTTAATAGTGATGACTCAGATATCTACCTTAATGTAATCGCATGATCTGGAAATTTCGATCCCCATAAAAACCTTGCCGATTTCAAATTTGTCGATAAAAGAATCGTCAACACTATTTCAAGATATGGGTTCAAAGATTGCTGCAGCTTCTAAAAGGTTAAACCAACATGGAACAGGAGCCGGCTCTTTCCATGTTGTTTACTAGCGGTATCAGCTGTAATAAGCACCTGCACCAGCATATCTTGTAATCCAAAAGTATAGAACCTTACTGGCACCAGGACAAAACAATCAAAAATTAAACATAATTGTCTTGCCACATACATAAAGACAATCTATTAAACATAATAATCATTATTTATTCCCCCCCCCCCCCCCCTTTTTTTTATTTTTCCCCCCCCCCCCACCCCCCCCCCCCCCCCCCCCCCCCCCCCCCCCCCCCCCCCCCCCCACCCCCCCCCACCCCACACACCCCCCCCCCCCCCCCCCCCCCCCCCACACCCCCCCCCCAACCCCCCCCACCCCCACCCCCCCCCCCCACCCCCCCCCACCCCCCTTACCCCCCCCCCCCCCACCCCCCATCTCACCCAATTAATCGTAGAAACACAAAATTACCCACTACCAAAATTGAGTTATGTGCCCTTTGTCACCCAAACAAAAATCCACAAAAAAAAAAAAACGTCCCTGCAATGTGAAGGGATTAGGAAGGGCTAATATTCTTGGTTATATTTTGAAGTTAAAAAACCCGTTCTCCTGATCATGTCCTACTGACAAAGCTACATGGCTTATTATATAACATGAATTGATAACCGTAAGTCATGCTGCTGTGTCAGTTGGAGATGATCAGGATGAATTTTCAGTCTTAGGGTGTAAGCAAGAATGTTCTTTGTTGAACAACTGTGAGTTCTCTTGTGAGACACGAGGCTTTATAAATTGTTTGATGTTGACAGGAAAGAAGAGATAAACTGGAGAAAGAAGAAAACAAAGTTTATTTTTGTGAGTTGCATAACTTTCATTATGCACAAACACAATTTATATGAATCCCCATAATTCTAAAGTAAAAATAATTAATAATAATATTAATAATTAATAATTATTATTTATTATTATTGCAAGGAATTGTAATGTTCAGTTTTAATTTGAGATGCATATCAAAATGAGAGTATAGTGTGAGTGAGAAGTCACGGTACATTAATTACACCTAAAAGGAATTTTACTGTTTGGCCATCATGGTATTTGCTTTAGTTTTGTGCACTGCTGGATTTTATCCCTTTACTCTGTAAAAACATTTTGAATATAAGATTTCAATATCATTATCTATTTGGCAAGCAGCAGGTAAAATACTGAAAAATTTTTAAGGTTGGATGTACTTATATCAACATCAGCCGCAAGATACTTTCCAGTTCATTTGCCTTACAATGCACCTGTTATCACAAACAAACACAAATGTTTGTATAACAGTATGCTGTGTTCCAAAAACTTTTGGCAGACCAACAGAGCAAAAGGACCTATACATTGACTGTTAAGAGTGGGAAAAATTATTACAGCAATACAGAACATTACTCCAGTCATATGGGAAAACTCCAGCCGGGTAGTATGAATCTGGAAATTTGAGGTCAAAAACAGAAGTTAGGGCTATGTATAAATCGGAGATGGTGGTGCCTCTGAGTTGTTACCAAGTATTGCCATCGTGTGTTCACTAAAAGCACTGGTGAATGTATGAACTTAGCTCCGACTTTTTCAGGCTTTTTCTTAGTGTGGAGCTCTTAAATATATGAAGTGTCATATGTGGGTTTATAAGCATATTTTTGCCACATTCAAAAGTGTCATGCTGATGGACAGAATGCGCCAGGTTTTGGTATCTAACTGTCATACATGATACCATATAGAACATTATAGAACAGGGCTATGACCGATGTTTTTGGCTCAAGCATGGCAACAAAAACTGGCACAGCCTCATTTCATACATGCGCCACACTGAGTTTTAATCCCATTTTTTGCCTCAATTTGTTGTTTACGATCCAATCCACTCAAGCGGTTGTCCAGTGGGAGGAAAAATGTTTATCTAAATAATATCCATACCGAAGTTACGCTTTTTTAATGTACTTCATTTAATTTTCATAAGGTTTCCTGCAGTTCTATATAAGCTGTTTGAGTGACAGGTGAATCTCAGTAGTGTTGTGTTTTCACACACAGTGAAAAACAGTTCCAGAGATCAAATAACCAAAGAGTGTGGCTTGTTTAGACAATTTTTTGAAGACATAGCCTTTGTGATCTGCCCTCTAAGGAATCATGGCGCTTCTAGTGTGTTTGTTTATAGCAGGGGTGCATATTAGACTACATATTACAGTACCAATATAATAATATTTAGAAATTAATGCCAAGAATATGAAAAAAATATTACTTTATTAAATCAGAAAGAAAAATACATATATTGTAAAGTACTAAACTAAACCATGGAAAAAAGTAGGTGTCAGGTGATAAAAGGAGAAAGTAATAATTGTAGGAGTAATGGGCGTCCATGTATTGAATGGGGTGAATCAGTATTCTGGTGTGCTAGAGCCAAAGAGTTGTCATAGCCCTGTTCTATACTGTAAGATGTTTGAAAGGCCTGCCCTGACATTTTGAAGTGCGCCAAAATTGTGGGGATGTGAATGTGGACGCCAAAACTAGGCAAATAACTGTCAGGAAAAAGCAAGGACCAAGTTAAAAGTGGTCTAACTGATGTCCAAAGTTGTCATAGATTAACTAAAATTGCCATTTACGGCATAAAATATCAATTATTTCTCGATCTTATACTAGTAAAATATAAAAAGTAATTTTATGATACTTATCTGTCTATTTAAAAAGAATAATAAATTATTAATCTAAATAATTATTATTAAATTATATAAATTCCCAAAATATTTTTATTATAAAAAATGAAAAAAAATATAAAAATCTGTATTTTTACATAAAACATTTTACATTTCAAAAGCAACTCAAAAACTACTTTAATCTTCTATAGAGAAGAACAGAAGCTTCTAAATGTCAATCCATGCTGTTAAATGTCTTTCTCTTTCTACTAAGTCAGACAATGCTCTCATGTGGTCGAATCTCAATTTGTGGTTAGAATGTTGAAAGAGATAAGTAGCTATTACTGTCGAATCATACATAAAGAACTGTAACATTTGTATTGTAACTGTTACTTTCTTTCTCTACAGAGACTAGTGCAATTTATTGAGTTAATTTTCTAATTAAAAAATTAGTTATGTTAATGATAACTGTATCTGATTTAGTTTCATTTTACTAATTAAAGGTTTTCTTCGCTACAAATACAAAAGATTCATATCTGTAATGATGGGGGCAGGTAAAATTAAGTATTACCTAATCATTTTGTATAGTAGTATATAGCTAATCTGTGTGTTCTACACCTAAAACTGCAGCCTGGGGTTGGGGCCACCCCTTTCCTGTGATTGGCTTACTGATATTTAATTCATTTTGTGGGAACACATCCCTGGATGGGACACAAACCCCTTATGCTGTGATTGGCTGCTTTCACTCTGTGCTTACACCCTCTGAGCTGTGGAAAATGAAAGTGAAATTAGGTGCTCAGCTTTTTGTGCTGTGTATGTATAATAAGGCTGTCTGAACTCCTTATGTCATTCTCCCAGCCCTATGTGAAGGATTACTGAGTCTCTAGCTGCTAGATTCAGTCTCCCACCCACATACACAGCTGAATACAGTCTGCTCCCTCCACTATACAAGCCTTACTACAGTATCTTCCCACACACATATAACCACGCCTATATACAATTGCTCCCCCCATATAACACAGCCTGTATTCAGTCTTCTTCCACCATATATACACAGCCTTATACAGTTTGCTACCATCACCCATATAACACAGCCTTATACAGTCCCTTTACTCCTGCTGATAACAGAGAGGTAAACAGAGTGACATTTCTACATTGTTTAACGGTTCCGGCTGTATGGTATAACTGACTTACACCAATAATGTATTTGGTTACAAGGAGCTTGTAGAGGGAGGTGACAGCTCTGCAGACATGAGAACATGACCATTGCAGAAGAGTCTGCAGAGCTGTGACATCTCTCACTTCCACTGCTCAACACGATTGATGATGCCACCAATCTTCAGTTAGGGAGATCCACCTACCTGGGAGGAGAGACATGCAATACTGAGAGGAGAGACAGATTTGAAGCTGTAGACAGACAAACAGTGCAAGTCTGCGAAAGCTTGTGATGAGAAAACCCTTTAAAAAATTTTAATCAGATGGTGATCATGTGGAAATTCTCAGCCTTTATTGTTATATACGGCATAGCCCGGCATACCACAGGTCTCGCTGGACCCTGTGATGCACAACAAAATCACTACATAGTTTCTATTCACTGGACATGGCTATTCTAATGGCATTTTCTTTCTATTGCTTGCCTAATGTCGTTGTGTTTGTAATTACTGATAATACTACAGTAACAGGATTTATGGTGGATTCTGTTTTGGTTTACTAGTTTTATATCTATTTAAAATTATGATTTAGATTTTACAATATATAATTTAATATTATGATTAATTTTCTATTATTTAATTGTAAATTAATTTTCTATCTATTTAATTAGACATTTATTTTGTATTAGATAATTTTATTTAATATAGTTTAACATCAGTAAGCATGGCCCTAGCAGTCAGGAATTATGTAGAGCCTTCATCGTGCACCAACCATTGCGTTACTGTCAGGACAGATGGGCTAGGCACAGGACTCTTCACCTACGGATGCGCAAAAATGTATGAAACCGACAGTAAGACAGGTACATTACATACTGGTGCATTAATATAGCTTCTAAAGCTATTTAGAACTGGAGTGTCGTGCCATATTGATACATGTCGCACAGTTAAAAAATACAAAGAGAATATATGAAAAGTACTAAACGAAGTGCAACAATGGACATTCCTAACACACCTGATGTGTTCTCCGCAACGTTTCGACCTTTGCTTCATCTGGGTGAAAGAGTTTTAGAGTCAATAAACAAAAAAGAGTCCTAATATCACTGCACTTTATATGTTTAGTATTTGTATATTAGAATAACAGTATAACTATAAATATGAATAAAGTAGCTCTTTTATACATAGTAGTAGTAGTGCTTTTATATATATAGAGTAGTGGTAGTTATATTATCAATAGGTCTATTAAATTACACTTGATACCTTTGCACTGATTTTTTTTTTATTGTTCATTTGTTTCTTGATATAAAAATAAAGCAACTTTTTAAACAGTCTTCATTAAATTTCGTACTGTTTTTGCTGCTGTGGAATTTTTGGGAAGTCTGTCACCTAACCTGCTGATGCTGCTGGAATCACAATTACATCAAAAAACATCCTAATTTCCAATCTCTGCTCTCCCTTCCCTTCTTGTTAGAATTAGCTTCAGGTAAGGAGAGGAGCTTGTAAAAGGAAAGACAGTGTATAGAGAGGTGGAGAGCATCCAAAAAAGTAAGTTCACAGAGGTTGTAGATCAGCAGAAATGCACACGCAGACCAGTTTTAAGGGGGCGAATAACGTAGGCTGTGTACAAAGTGTAGAGAGTAACAGTATTGCACGGCAAACCACTAGAATTCTTAACATAGACTTGAAATTCAAGAATGTACTACTGGTAGAACATACATACAGGAAAGGTCTGGAATGGAGAGAGGGCTCAAACTAAATTTTAAGGGGGTTGAAATGAAAAGAAGAAAGTAGATCCGATTAATTCTTAATGCAACTTTTTATAAAGTAACCACTAGTATATAAAAGTAATTTGTTCCATGCAAGGTGGTCCTATAGCCTCTTAAGAGGTATTTCACCATGATGTTTCACAGAGTCCGCCCTAAACAGCAGCTCATACTTCCACATTCTGGTTAGTTTGTGGGTGATTCTAGAGGAGTTGGCATGTAGCATATTATTGCATATTAGCAGTGGTTTATATGCAGTGATCTGGCTATTACTAGCTGAGCCTTTTAGAGGGATTTTGTGATGAAGGGGGCTAAATGCAGGAAGAAGGTACAGGAGAGTTTATCAGTCAGAAATATAAACGAGCTACTGTGTGGTGATAAGACACAGTTGTGAGTGACAATTCACATGCGGACTTGGGCTTAGGAGTCTGTGGAGAGCTCAGTGAAATGGTCAATATTTAGAGAAGCTTGTGTGGGGTACAGAAGCAGGAGAAAGAATGCTTCCTAGTCTAGAGGAAGTAAATAAGAACAGAAATGAATTTGGTAATAGTCTTTACCCTTGCCTACATGTTTAAAAGGGTTGTCTCACTACATCGATCATTTCTACCTCCAGTGCCTGTTTTCTCAGTTTCATTTTGAATTCAGTGTTTGTATGGAGCTTTACTGGCTACTACTGCCTGCAGTGATGAACTGCTGAGACACCAGGTCTGTAGCTATAGTGACCAGCACTAGCAGGCCTATCAGGAGAGATTGAACTGGTCTGTAGTTATAGCGACCTGAGGAGCAGATGCTGACCATACAAGAGGGGATATCTTGGATTAGGTAGGACACTGTTAATGGACACATATTGCAAGTGACTTGCTTTTGCAAAAACTTGTAGTTGAGACAAACCCCTCTTTTAAAGCTACTCAATGAAAGAAGAATATCCCTTTAAGATACAATGGCTCAGGTAACAATATTTTCAATAACCTAATATATTTGGGCAATTGTAACTTGAAACAAGTTGTGGGCCTGTGTGATTGACTGGAATATGTAGTCAGCTTTGCATGACCTGCTGTCTTCTAGTACAGTACTACAAGTTATTACTGCTCTTTATCTATACTAGGATGAGCTGCTCCCTTGAACACCAAGATTTATATAGTATATTAAGTGAAGTAAATACAGGCTCAGTTACAGGAGGATCAAAAAGTGGTTACAAGTTTACAATGCCTCAAAACAATTGATAAGTTAATGATAAAACCGTGTTGTCGTGATCTTTCGGACGGGACCGTTCCGGCTAGCACGTAGCTTTTTCGACGGATCACAAAAAACTATTGGGCACAAGGAATAAACAAGCAAATTGGAGTAAAACTTGTGAGTGTATAGTACACTGCCAGTATATAGGAGCACTGTGGGAAGGATCGCAGGGTAATATAGCTGTAGTGGAACTGATGAGGGAGGAATGGGCGCCTGTGGCGGGCGGAGAATGAAGCGCGCGGTCGAAAAGGCTACGGTGTTAGCGAAACGGTCTGTCCTGTAAGATCTATGGACACAGTGTATATCACTTAATTATCAAATTGTTTGAGGCATTGTAAACATTGTAACCACTTTTTGATCCTCTTAACTAAGCCTGTACTTACCTCACGCAATAAATCTATATAAATCTTGTATATTTCTAAACGCATCCTATTTTGTTGCAGTGAAATTTTACCTATATAGTGTGGCTGCAATACCCCTTTTACACTAGCACCATATCTCCAGCTAAGTGCAGGGACATATTAGACCTCTGAACACCATGGTGGAGATAGCTCATTTAATTTTTCTGCTTCATTATGTGTAAATTTTCATATAATATTTAATTAATGTGCAGAGCTCTGAAGAAGATAAAAACTAAAATTTAAATTTAAAAATAAATTTGTTGGACAAATGTACCCCACTGTAAGTCCATACAAATATTGGCAATCAGCATTTGAGGCATGACTATTATTTCAAAACCACTTTTATGTTTGTTATTTATAGTACTGTTACATTTTGCAGAACATCTATGATTTTGTACCTATTTACATAATATGCCATCCACTATGTGAAGAACAGTGTTTTTACACAACACCTTTAAATGATTTTTTGTTTTATTATGAGCTTAAGGTTTTGCTCTCATCATGTTGAATCATGTTGTGATTTCGATTCTTAAAACATGGCTGCACTTCAGAAGGTATGAAAATCACTAGACAATATGATCTGGAGTCTGGCTCGTTGTTTTGTGCTCAGTCAGAAATTGCTATACATGTTATCCCAGGAACATTAAACTGCTATAACTTGCTCAATAAAAGAGGAATCATTATGGATACTGCATTAACATTTTCTAAAATGTCCTGAAATCAAGATAGAATATTTAGCGATGGCATGTCCAAATTAACTGAGTTCTTATGCTAATTTGATTATTGCATGGTTATTTTTATTCCCTTGGACAATTTTTTTTTTATTGTCATATTAGCTTAGTGGCTAAAATGTATTTACCTCATGGAGGTCCAGATCAGAAAAGATCTCTATGAATTGTGAAAACTTGCCTTAGATGCCAATTTACTTTCTGTTAACATAACAGAGATGTAAGTAGGCTTTCTAATCAATTGAATTGATGCTGTACAATGTTAGATATACACAGATTGTGATTTGCTCATTTTGAAAGAGCAAAGTTAACCACATAATCATTGGTATTTCCATTTTAAAAGGCGTCACATATACGGCCTTATTAAAGCACTATCTATATCTCAGGAATCATACTAGGAAAATAACATTAAGTGCCCATACAGCCACACTTGCAAAAGGCTTGTGTGTACCAGAGGAATGCAGCTAAGAAGTACATTTATTATGAACAATAGACAACGTATACAGGCAGTCCGGGTTACAAACAAGATAGGGATGGTAGGTCGTTCTTAAGTTGAAATTGTATGTAAGTCAGAACAGGTATATTTTTATTAAATGTAATTCCAGCAAAGAACATTTTTTTAGTTTTGATAGTGCGGGACAGTTTTTCAACATTTGTTTTGCTGTCTGTGCCTTTTTTAGAGATTTCACCAACATTTCTGTATCCCATTGTGCAGCTGTTTCATGCTGGCACTTGGTTATATGGAGGCGTGAATCAGTGTTGAAGTGTCATCCACGTCCCCATAACGTCTCCGTTTGTAACTTCGGGACGTATGTAAGTCCAGAACGACTGTCCGGGGATGCATGTATTTAAGCTATGCTTGACTATAAATCCCACACCGCTATGTTTGTTCCTCAAAGGAGGAAACTAAAGAGATAAAGTGAATATATCATTCTGTATAGAGTTATTTAGGTGGAAATACGAGTAGCAAAAAGTATGGACCTCTTCGGTCTTGTAAGAATTTTGGGGGTAAGTAGTGTCCTTATAAAATTATGATCTGGATAGTTGTTTTATTCCATTAAACTTTACTATAGAACTTTATGAAAGATTGGAAAAACACACCTACATCAGAGCCTAGAATAAAAAATCCTCAAAATATTTAGTTAAAAGACAAACTTTAAACACGTATGGAGCACTTTGATACCTTTTGGATGAGATGACAGCCCTTGCACAACTTCATAGGTTCTCGTGCTGATCATGTGCTTTATGTGATTAATTTTTATTCGCTGCTTAGTTCTAAAAATGCAGGCATCTATCACAGATCATACTGCTGAAGACCTGGTCAGCTATTTCTAAAGGTAAAAATGGAAAACATTGGAGCATGAAATCATCTTCCAGATTTCCTAGCATTTTTCAATTCTCCTTCATCTCCTTTCTTCTACTTTAAACATTTTACCAGTACACAAAAGCAAATCTATAGCTTCTCGTTCTTTTGCTGTTTACTTGCAACAGTCATCCTCAAATTTTTTGAATTTATATAGCACTGACACCATGACAGTTTTACTCTCCAGTTGTCATCACTTTACTAAATAAAATTATTTGTCAAATTTTCCCCTCCTATTTTAATCCATCCCTGACATTTCATGTACATATATGTCACAATGTTGTGCAGAGGTAAATATAGTGGGTGTGAGCTGCCAGAGATGACGCTAATGCCATTACTTTAACCATTCAGCTGCCACAGTTGGCATTGACCATGTCATCTGAGTCATTAAATAAAAAAAGATATAGAAAGACAAGAGCAAACTGGAGACAGCGCTCACTTGTGTAATCCTGTTAGGGTGCTTTCACACGGTGCGTTTTTGGTGCGTTTTTTAGGTGCTTGTTTGTGCAACAATGTATTTCATTAATTGCTGTACCTTCCTGCACAAAAAACGCATTAAAAAAACGCATCAAAAACGCACCAAAAACGCACCGTGTGAAAGCACGCTTAAGCTGCAATTTTGTATATTTATAAATACACACAAATATATATATATATATATATATATATATATATATATATATATATATATATATATCCTACTTACCTTATAGTGTTGTGCAAATAAGAGGCACAACACAGGCACATAACAACAATCTAGTTGGAACTGTTGAGATCCACTGGTGTCTGCTGCAAGGTGTTAGATATTCTCCTTTCCTCCTGATAACGGAGGTGAGGTAGCATCAAATATTTTCACTTCATACGTGGATATATGTCATACCATGACAAACTCCAACCTGAGGTAACTGCGCAGGATCATACTAGTTTTGTCCAGAATTTTTTTATTTTGTAAAAGCAAAAAGTGTTCCATATCAACTTCTGTGACACTTCATCAATTCCAATACCTGATAAAGTGTCACTATTCATAATCCAAACCTCCATGAATTTTTTTGTGCCGCAACAGTTGTCTGGAATGTGATTACTAGTGATGAGCGATTGTGTCAACTATCGTTATCGAGTCGATAGTCGATATCGTCAATTGTCATGAAGATACCCGATAGTCGATGACAGATTATCGCCAATGACCATTAAAGTCTATGGGAGAGGAACAACACCTTCATTCTTACAACCTAAACAGGGCTGGCGAAGCTGGAATTTAAAAAAAAACCCAATAAAAAATCCACAAAATAAACTGGATACGTGCTACATCTTAGGCAACACATTAGGCAACAAGAGTACATAAAAAAAAAAAACTGACGACTATTCACTATCCTGTCCTGGGCCACAGCATGATCCTAAAACCTGTTGACACACAGATAAAAAGTGCCAGGAAAAGGGAGTTTTCAACCACCCATTTTAGTTGAACTAGACATTGAATATACCTGTACTGCATCCGCAGCATACCTTAAACCTTTTATGACCCACAGATTAAAAAGTGCTGTAAATGCTATATGGATTAATATAGATTAATATGGATTAATGGCAGCCTTCGTACCACTGACTACAAGCGTAATTTACTAGGAAATATGTAGAACACAATATTCGTACAACTGAACTCTTTGCACCAAACAGACGCACGGACTTCAGTATAACAATTTAAAGTTATAGGGATAAGTCTAAGCCTGGTTTTTTGGAAAACTGTCACGCAGTGATTGCAATAGAACTGAAAAACACAGGACAATTTCAACTGCTAGAGAGGTCTGCTGGACAAAAAAGGGATAGAAACACATTCATTTTTCAATTGAGATCACAGAACACATGAACTGCAAAAATATCTCCCTACGTTTCAAAAGCCTCTAATGCTGGCGCCCCACACCTCCGCAGCTCCGACAGCTACACACACCATAGATATCTAAAACTTTCTCTAACTAAATAAGAAGTGCACTTCTCTAATCTAATTCTATTCTAAAGCTGTAGGTGGATGCTTTCTTGTATTAGAACAGTGATATCAGAGCTGTTAAAAAACAGCTATTGGTTTAGACGCTAAGAGACACGTCCTGCTGTGAAGTATGATAGACGGAGTATGAGATCAAATAGGAAATGCAGCAGCATAGATAAAACGAGGTCACGTGATTTTTGCAGCCAATGAGATCCATACACCACAAAGTGGTGACGTTGTACATTCTCCTCACCCCCCTCTACCCTCAGAGTGATTGGCTGGGCGCCAAAATGACAGGAACGCTGAAAATGGAGCGTAGTAAATAGATTTCTGTAAGATTGTCACCTAAAATATCGCGTGATTGGCAATTTCCGAACAGCCTAAAAATCGTGTCGATTTCAACTTTTGTCGATAATATCGCTCATCCCTAAGTGATAGCCCAATCATTTTTAGTATCCATTGTTTCAAGTGGGGCCTAAAAAAAAATCATTTAAGCTGTCTTAAATCCAACTCTTCTTAGTTTCCCCACATTTCTTCCTTATTTTCCAGTACCTAATTCTTTCACTAGTAACCCCACCAGTTCATACACTTGTGCACTTTATACCTGTGTATACACAGATGCGGGCTTGTTCATCCAGCTTTATGTTTACTGCCTATTTTTTTTTTTATATAAAAAGATGTCTGGACCACACTTTTTCCTCAGAGATTGTATGCTGTCGTGAGCAGGGCCCATAAGACTCTTCTGAATTGTTTAATTATTTGTCATTTTGATTTTGTTTGTATATTTATCATTTGAATTGTAAAGTGCTGCAGAATATGTTGGCTCTATGTAGTAAAATATTTGTACTGTAGTAATGAGATAGAAGTGGTGGCTCAGTTGTAACCTCTGTGTTTTTTTTTTATACCAACATTCATTTCTTGGCAATTACTAGAACTAATAACCTAACTATTTTACTGTTCAAGTGAAACGAGTTCTATAAGGGACTCTCGAATCAACCCTCTGAGAATGTAAAAACAAGAGAAAACTTAAAACACTACACATGACCACAAGGGAGACAATTATGTGGAGGAATTTTGATTGATTTCACAGTCTCTGAACATTCATAACCTTCATTCTTTTATTGGGAAAACTGAAACGCTATTACAAATCTGTGGGAAGCAATTAATCCAAATATTGACAAAATATACGTACATAGTGCTGCTTCTTATGGAGGTGATACATTGTTGCTTATTTATCTGAGGTATTTGTTCTTCTTCCTAACTTGACTATTTATTGATCAGCATACATACAATTTATGTAATATCAACAGGATAAATCATTACTGGACAAAGCTATTTCTTATGAATATAGGCATCGATACAAATATCAAGATATATCATCAAGTCTAATACACTACACACTGTCTTGGACATTAGTCTACTTTCTGGATGCAAAAATGTAGGTATGTTATGTTTGTATATATATATATATATATATATACCATGATTATTTATATATGATATATATATATATATATATATATATGTAAATAAACAGATAAAAACCAGTGTAAGATATAAATGAATATATAAAGAGCGAAAATGAGATAAAAAAACATTTAGAATTTTTTTAATATATTATAGGGGATGTGCTTTTATTCCTCTATTTTATTTATTTCATTTTAGGATGTATTTATATACGATTTTTTATGGTAAATTATATATATATGGGTGTTTTATATTGGTGTCCTATATGTATTATATAGTCATGGAATACGTTTGATATATATTCTCTATGTCTTAGGTTGGGAGGAGGAGTAGATGTCCTGCCTCATTTTCATTTCCTGGAGCATATAAATGGCTGCCATATATTTTTAGTGTTCATTACCTGATGAAGCAGGTTATATAACCTGTGAAACGCTTTGTATTTGCATCTTTATTTTAAATAAACCTATTCTATAATTAGATGGTTTATAGATTTTTACATTTTTAAACTACATTTCTGGTATTTACTTACCAAGGGTTTAGCGCTGGTTGTGGATTTCATCGCTGGCTCTGCTCCTTGCAGAGTCTTCTTTGCTGGATGCAAAATACTTAACAATACAGAACCTAATCTGTTCACTAGTAACATCACCAGTTACAATACAAGACAGATACAAGTAGATAGGTACATAGATGGACAGATAGATAATGTAACTGTTTTAATTATTCATGAAGTTGTGGCATAAACTTTTTTTATATGACCAAACAATAATGTAAACATAACCCGTTCCTAATATTTGACAGACATCTACATCATAATGTTGGGCTGGGGATATGGCATAGTTGCAGGGGTTGAGCCTACTTTATACTCGGTGGGTGCCAGCTGTGTAATACAGCTAAAAGCATTTTGCAAGAGCGAGGATTAAAGATAACTCAACGATTTAGCTGCATAGATGACATGGTCAATAGCAACACAGCAAATAGACCATTAGGCTGATAATCCCTACTGATACCCAATAGCCCCAAACTGACACTTTAACAAGGTGCAGAGTAGTTGACATGACAGCCAAGGTAACGATGCTTTCTTTGTATTTAAAGTACACAGGATGTAATAGGATAGTGTTTACAGCACAATGTACTGCAATACAGAAAAATTATAATGTATTGTACTAAAGAGCACATACAATAATGTACAAATCCTATGCTGGAACTACAACAAGTATGGCAAATTAAATAAAAGTTTTAAAAATATTAAAAAAATCTTAATGTGTAAGCTTCCCATCTTTCTGCATATCACAGTAAAAAATAAAATGTATAGAATAAGTAAAACCAAAATTGGCATTGTTGAGTCTGTTAAAAGTCCAAACTATTAAATACCACCTTGCTGATCCCACAGTCGATACTGTAAAAATAGCCAATACCCGAATTGCAAAGACTGTGAAATAAAAAGTGATTAAAAAATCAAGTGTATATAGTCCACCTACATAGGTTATGAGTCTTCGACTATGGTGACACAACGTAATATTTTAAAGGTTTTCATACTTTTTAAAAGTAGCAACCTAGACTATACAAATTTGATACTTATAAAATTTTAATGACCCTCAAAATAGTTAACTTGTAATTTATACCACACATTGAACTCCGTAAAAATAACCCAAAATTACAGCATTTTTTCCAATCCATCCCACTCAAACATTTTTAAATGTTTTAATACATTATATGGAAAATTAAATGGAGTTTTAAAAAAAATACAGTTTGTTCTGCAAAAACTTAAGCCCTGATATAGCTATTTCAGCGGAAAAATAAAAAAAAGTTATGGTATTGTGCACTAAAAAACAACCTAAGCTCCCCATCCCCACTGTGAAACCCAGGGGTGGCAGCCTCATGGTGCGTGGGTGTTTTGCTGCAGAAGGGATTGGTGCACTTCACAAAATAGATATCATCATGATTCATGAGGAAAGAAGATTATGTGGCAATACTGAAGAAACATCTCAAGACATCAGCCAGAAAGTTAAAGCTTGGGTGGAAATGGGTCTTCCAAATAGACAATGACCCGAAGCATACTGCCAAACTGGTTACAAAGTGGCTTATGGATAACCTAGTCAATGTTTTGGAGAGGCCATCACAAAGCCCTGATCTCAATCCTACTGCAAATTTATGGGCAAAGCTGAAAAGGCAGGTGCAAGGCAACCTACAAACATGGCTCAGTTACATCAGTTCTGTCAGGAGGAATGGCCAAACTTCCTACCAACTATTGTGAGAAGCTTGTGGAAGGATATCCAAAATGTTTTACCCAAGTCATACAGTTTAAGGGCAATGCTACCACGTACTAATGAAGGGTGACATGTATGAAATTTGGCGTTAACACGACAAATTTTAGGTGCCTAAAATTAATCTAGATTGCGCCTGATTTATGAACCTGCTCTATAGCGGATCATAAATCAGGCAACAGTTCTGGCTCAGGTATACCACTTTGAAAGTGGTATACCTGTTTCAGGCTGTAATGCGCCCAGAAATGCCATAGCGAAGCTATAAATATGTAGCGAAGCTATGGTTCTAGTTCCCCCTGCCTACCTAATTGACCTATAATGGGTAAGGTTTATTCCAATTTCATGTCAGATAGTGAGAAAAACATGCATATGTGTCTTTTTATGTAGTGCATGTAAACTTCTGGTTTCAACTGTATATAAGTCATATGGTTACATGTAAGGCACCATGCTGGCTTAAACCGAAGTATCCCCATTTTTTTTCGGGCGGCATCAAGTCACAGCAAAAATACTATCAACCCCCAACTCACCCCACTACACCTGAAAAAAGACAAACATTAGGTATTGGTTGATATTTTGGTCAGAATACACAAACGTGCAACACACATCAAATATCCACATCAAAAGCAACAGCATTAATAAGCAATAATTCACACCAGAACACAGTAATTGCACAGTGCTAAAGGGGTTGTCCGAGACTTACAAAAGCTCATTGGTCTGCTGGGGTATGAATAGGAATACAAAAAAAGTAAACTCACCTCCAGTTCAATCCTGGTGGGTGGCCCTTACATCCCGACTGCACATTGAACATCCATCATTCACGTGCTATGTGATCGCTCTGGCCTGTGATTGGCTGCACATAGCATGTGAATGATGGACGTTCAATGTGCAGCCAGGATGTGTGTGCTGGCCACCGGGACGGAACGGACATCAGGAGTGGTTATATTTCCCTGTTTTTTTCAATTTAAACATACCCCAGCGACCCAACAAGCTTTAGTAAGTCCCGGACAACCCCTTTAAACAGGCGGGTTTCAAAAATTTTTCCAAAAATACTTTTACAACAAACAACACATAAAAATATTTATAAAAAGGGGGGAATCTTAAACCATTAAAAGGAGTTTTCCCGCTGCAAAGTTCATATTTTGAAATGATGGGGAAAAGTAAAAATAAAAAACTTTTCCCAAGGGGTTTGTAACCCAATACTTTTTAGTAAAGTAACTTTTTAGCTAATTTTGGGAGAGTTTTTTCAGAAAAGCCTGGGGCCCGGGCCCAAACCCCCTTTGCTTTTTTACCCAAAAAAGGGGGTTTCTATTTAAACAAAGATTCCCTTGTGGAGCCGGGGGGGGGAGGTGACAGCCCTCCGGGCTTAAAACCTGACCATTGAAAGGGGTCTGCAGAGTCGGGGCCCTGCTCACCTCCCCAGCTCCCCCAAAAAATGAGGACTGGGAGAGAGCGGGGGAAGGGGGGTATAATGTCACCACTCTTCTGTGAGGGAAGACACGTCTACTGGGAGGAGGACACGGCCTTGGTTTGAAAACTGAAACTGGGGACCCAAATGCGAGGGCAGGGGAAAGCCGGCTTGAAAAATTAAAAATTTGGGGTAAATTTTTGGTAAGGCGCAAAATAAAAAAAAAATTTAGCAAAATAAAAATTGGGTTTTATTTTTTTACATATAATTTATCAGGCGTCCCCGACTTACACGTTCCAACTTACATACGCCCCCAAATTTTTACAAAGGGAAAACCTTTAAGGGGGCGGGTTTGCCCATTCAACACTGATTCCCACCCCCCATGTTTAACCAAGGCCAGCTTTCCCCACAGCTGCACATGAGATCCCGAACGTTGGGTGAAATCTTCAAAAAAAAGGGAAACAGCCCAGCAAAACAAATGTAAAATTTTTTTCCCCGGGACAATCCAAAAAAAAAAAAAAAATTTTTTTTTTTGCTGAAATTACATTTAATAAATATCCTTTTCCGACTTCCCATACAATTAAACCCCCACCACAGTCCCTACCCTTTTTGTAACCGGGGGAAACTGCCTGTATATATTTTTTGATATTTTCTTTTCTTAAAAAAACCAAAAAGTAGGAAAAGGGTTTAAAAATTTTAAACCTTTTTTTTAAAAAGAAAAAAAGCAGGAATTTTGAAAGCCTTAAAAAAAATTTTTTTTTTTTGGCAACTGTAAAAAAACTGAAAAATTTTTAGTTACTGAGAAATTAATTAATTTGGGGAATTTTTTCACATTGCCCCCCCTTTAACATATCAGAAATGGGGTGTAGAAGATATCTTATCTTGAAGACATAGCAAGCAGTGGTGTATGGAGCTTGTTGTGGCTACAGAACTGGACACTGTCATAAAGGCTACCTGCACACAGCACCACATACGGGTTTCCACTGAAATTCCCAGAGGTTTTAAACATAGCTATAGGAAATAAAGCATTTTCCCAAAAAGCTTTCTTTGTGGGGCAATACGCGCCCAAAATTGATAAAATTTTATAAATCAGAGTTTTCCCTTTAAAAATTTACATTATTTAATCCAAATCAGTCCCAATTTTGCAATTTTACTACAGCAAAAAAAGTTTAGCAAAAGTTTTCTTTGTCGGGGGAAAGGGCCCCTTCCCGATTTTTGTTTTGTGGTCCCTATAGTATCTTTTGGTCCTGTACCCCTTCTGCACCCGGGTTTGGTGAGCCCTTATGTTTTCTGAATTTCCCCCCAGTGCTAAATTTTTAATTTTCTATAGATTAAATGGGCACCACATTCCTAAATACTGAAAAAAATTGGTGCTATCCAAGTGTGACAAACAATAGAAACGAAATAAAAGAAGGGAAAAGAAAGTGGTCCCATTTTTAAAGGGGAAAGGGATCCCAACCTCCATAAAAAATAGCAAGACTCTTTATATACAGAACACAAACTAGATTAAGATAGATAGATAGCTTAAGATAAATATGCCAGATAGATTAAAAACAAGGGCCTATATAGACACCAGTCCCTGATGGTTTACAAGGAACAATCCTCCACAGCATGTACCAGTCATAATGCCATACCCTTAAGTGAATAGAATGCAAGAGAACCAAAAAGACTGATAATCCATATGCAAAAATAATAAACAATATATTAAGCATATCACACACAAAGTTTGCAAAAATTTAAAGCAAAATAATAAAAGCACAAATAATAAAAGGCAATGAAGAAACCCAAAGGCAAAAAGGCCCTACCTAACAAAAAAATATTAATTTGGGGATTTCTTTAGTCGAAGGAAAATAAAAAAATTTGGGTCAGTAAGTTGTCAGTAGAAAACATAAACAAGCTCCTGTACTGCGATAAGAACACCGCGAATGACGCCCCCTGGCCAAGAGGGTGGTCACACCCCAGGAAACCTTCTGAAAAAACAAGCAGGAGAAAAATACTTCTTTTTAACTTTAAAAAAAAAGCAAAGTAAAGGAAAGAAATTTATTTGGAAAAATTTTTATTTCCCTTTTGCATAAAGCAAATCTATGAAATTGGAAAAACCTTTTTAATTTTTCGTTAAAAAGAGCATTTTTCATTTTAAGGGTGCCCTTTCATTAAATATACAAAAATTTTACCAATACAATGATGTAGTTTTAAACTGCTTAAAACGGGAAATTTTAAGGCAAATTTTCAAAACGGATGATTGGGCGCATTTTCCCTGCAAAATTTTTGGGGCGGACGTGCGCTAAAATTTCAGAAAAGGGCCCCCCTTTTTCATTACGGTAATCCACAGTTTTTTATAAAAGAACTATAGATTACGCCCTCCCCCCTTTGGGCGTACAATCCCGCGGGGGGGGAGAAAGGAAACGTCATTTTTTCACGGGCGATTAGCCCACGAGAAATGACAGTCAAAGGGGGCCGGGCCCCTTGCTACCGCCCCCCCTCACCCCCCCCTCCCCCGTATTCCGGGAGGACGCACCGACCGGCGCGAGCACCGGAGCACACGGCATAATTGCGGGCGTTTTGTACGCTGCACAATTATGCTGTGTGAACATAGCCTTAGTATCAAGTATCTTTTAGTAAAATAAAGCAAAAAAAATGGAGACTGGAGTTTTGTAAAAATTTAAGGACATTGTTTTGGAATTTAGGTGCATCGAAGTGAAATTTTCGAAACATTTTTTCCCAAGTGTCAAAATGAAACCTAAAATGTATGAAAGTTTTTTCTGGTGCTCATAGAGGTGTCTAATTTTATTGCGCCTCCCCCTGGGGTTTTGGGCGCATTAGGGGAATTTAGGGGAAATACTAATGTCCCCAAAACAGTAAAAAAGGGCTATAAACGGGCTGGAAATAACAGAAAAGTAAATTTAGAATAGAAAGTCATTAATAAAAACTAGGGTACTGTTTTGGGTTTGGTGGACCACATGTCCCATCAAGACCTTTTGGTGGCGGCTTTAGCTTTTATGTAGAATAAAGGGGGAAGTGGGAAAAACAAATTTCAAATGTATTTTTAGTAAAAATAAAAAAATCCTGAACAACAACCACATGGGTTTTTTTTGATGTAAAATTAGTTGATAATTCCCAAATTTTTTTTAAATACATTTTTTATTTTTGGGAAAAAAATTTTTATTTTTTTATTAATTTTATAAGATAAATTTTTATTTAAATGTAAATAATTTAATTTTTATATATTTTATAATTATAAAAAATTACTTTTTTATTTTTTTACTGGGGTAAAATTGAGAAATATTGGGACCTTTTTTTTTCTAACACAAAACTAGCCCACTTAAAAATCCTCGGCCCGACAAAAATGAATAGGTCCCCCCCCTGTCCGAGCAATTTAAAGCGCCCCAGGTTTTTCCCCCCCCAAAAATTTATAAATGGTCCCAATATTACAAGTGTGGTGCCACACCCCCTCACAATGCCCCCAAAACGCCCCCTCATGGTAGGCGGATTAAAAAAGTTTGAAATCCTTTTTGAACAATGCGCCTAACATTGCGTTAGACATTTGTATCCAGCCACTTTTTGGGGGCATTTTACGCCAGGGAAAAAGGGTGAAAAACCCCAATTTTACATTCCCCCCTTAGTTTAATAAAAAAATATCTGTTTTTTATATCCCAAATTTTTTCATGTTTTGTGGCAAAACATTGATAGGAAAAAAAACACGTCAATGCTTATGAAACCTTTCTGGGCCTAATACACTATTAAGGAAGGATACAATTCATCAAGGAATATTGTCATTCATTCATAGGTTCCAATTTAAAGACAAATTTAAAAAAGGGAAAAACAGAAGGTGCCAAATTCTGTCCCAACCCTTTTTAATATAAGATTGCAGAAAAAATTATTTTCCCTTAGAAAATCCCCCGGGAAATAAGAATCATTAAAAGCGATTCCCAGAAAAATGAAAAGAAATTAAAGGGAAGAAACATTGAAAAGAATTTGGGCCCTTTTTTCCCCCCCAAAAACATAGCATAAAAAAGAGAAAAAAAAGGGAGTAACTCCAGCACTGATACATACAAATGACAAGATGTAACTTGTGACTTCTAAGAAGCATTCAATCTTTTGTGATACAAGCCTCAATGCATCACTTGTCAAATTTTACAGTTAAAAATCTAATTCAATTTCCCCCCCATGTCTATTTTTTTGTGGGAAAAAAATTTAAATTTGGGTACATAAATTAAAAACCCACCTTTTTTAAAAATAAAACTATTTTTATACAGAAAGGACCCTTTTAGAGGAAATATTTTTTTTGTTTTTTAAATAAGGGCTGAAATGGGTATTCCGTTTTCCCAACCCCCTTCAGGGCCTTTTTTTTATTCTGACAGAGCTAAAATGCATTTCCTACTTTCTGATGCCCTTTTTAGATATCATAGCAATTCTGTCTTTACAATTTAGAATTTACTGTGTCTGAAAAAAATCTTTCATGCAGAAGCAGTGATTGTGGTTGAATATAGCTTTTGCTTTTATAAACTAGATTTTTCAATGGAAAGTGTCTTCTTACAAGGCTAGCCATGGTGGGGAAATGGATTTTTTTTTTCTAAAGAAAGTAAATAAAGTGAGAAAAAAAGGAAGATTTGTAAGTGAAAATTTATATTGTTCATTTAAAAGTGGGAAAAAAGTTTGTATTTACCACCCAAAATTTTCAAGTTCTTCCAGACAGGCCCTGTTAAAGGGTACAATTTTTCTGGGTGGGCCTCTTACCCGCTTTTTTGGGCTTACCCTAGTGGAGTTTGGAGTGTGACTGGGTTGAGGTGGGCCCTTTTTTCTGATAACCCAAATTCAAACAAGTGCCCCTTACTACATTTAAATGGAGGCAGAGGAGGGCCTCTTAAAAAAAAGTTACAGGATTGTTTAAAAGCCAGAAATCTTGGGTTGTTTTGTTAAATGACCCAAATATTTTTATTTTCCCCCCAAAATTTTTTCAAATAAATCTTTTTCCAAACAACAATGGATTTTCGGGAATTTTTTTCTCATTTTGTCTCTCATAGTTTGGGGTCTACCTAGATTCAATTACAGCCCTTCTCATTTTTTTAAGTGGGAGAACTTGCACAATTGGTAGCTGACTAAATACTTCTTTTCCCCACTGTATCTGTACTGTCCTGGCAATGCCACCATGGTGCCTATATCATGTCATTAGAAAATGACTAAAGGGCATAATAACCACACTTCTGCTTTCTTTAATAATGCTGTTAGCAGCTCCGGCATTCTGGCTAGTGACCTATAGTGGTCTAATCCTTTCGCTGCTAGGAAGTTTGACATTTTGCACCTCTTTTCACATCTTTGCAGTGTACAAATAAAACCTAAATTACAACCCCAAAACATACAAAACCCCCATATCCAGTCAAGTCACATTGTCATGATCACTGACATTATCATGTCACATGTCATGAGCTGGCATGGTGTGTATGCAAGGTGTTCATTAGACTGTCTACTCACATATCCATCATTGCTGACATGGGTAAAAGGGGCCACTTATCACGTGCTGCAGTGAAAGTGTATTGTGCTTGGATAAATGGCTCAACTGCAAGTAAGTGATGTGGAAACTGTGATGCACCACGTGCCATTCATGTGAGAGATGAAAAATCAGGTGCGCAAGGAACTGACTTTTACAGTGGAGCAGCTGATCACCAAGATGAACCAGGAGGCTACTAGGTGTGTGTCTAAAAACAACAGTTCAATGAACCCTACTGTATATGGTGCTTTCAAAGCAGATAGGTAGTCACTGCAACTATGCTAATAAAGTTTCATTGGCAGAAAAGGTTTTCCCCTTTTCCCTGCAGGGGCTGAAATTAGATATCTGCTGATTGGTTGCCTTCTCTGATGAGTCACATTTTCTGCTTTTTAAAAAAACCCTTTCCCCGACAGAACCTTTTTTTTTGCAGTCGTTTTTTTCCCTCTTCAAACCCTTTCCCCAAATCATACATTTTTTTTTTTCACTTACATATGAGGGGTTTTATTTTTTCAGGGGCAAATAACTTTGTAATGAGTTTTTTCATATTACTATAACAAAACTGGGAAGCCACAAAACAATTCAAGTAGGGGGAAAAGTAAAAAAAAATAAATAGCCTAATGTTCGGTATTCATTCTTCAGTAAAAATGATGAGTCATCTGTATTCTACAGGTTAATACGCATCCAGCAATACAAAACATGTAGGGTTTCCATTATGTTTTGGTACCGTAAAAAAATTTCAAACATTTTTTTTTTAAAATTATTTTTAATTTAGCTTTGTGTCCCCCTAGGGTACTACACCATTAGGGGGTGTGATCATTTATAGAGCCTAATGCATCGTATAGACAATGCATTAGGGTGTACCAATATGGTGGTTATTCCAATTCCTGCCTGGGGCCGGTAGTGGGGAAATTCAAAACATGGCAGCGATGTAAGCCTTCACAAGGCTTCCAGCTGCCATTTTCAGCTACCTGGACGCCACAATTTTGCCGCGGGTGCCTAGAATGCAGTGAGGAACGGTGCATGGCACCATTTCTCATTGATTTATATGCTGTGGCCATCTGTGTTGCGGCGTCTAAGGGGTTAAAAAGAGCAGGAGGGCGGTGGCAATGGCAGCGCAATTAGCAGCTAACACCCGGTGGCTATGTGGTGGGATCGTGCTGCGCTCCTGCTACAAAGCCCCTTTCAGGCATTAGGACATACTCATACATCCAATATCAGTAAGGGGTTAATGAATGGATGGACATTGGCATGTCAAGTGAGAAACATCATAGAACAAAACATCTGCCAGCATTGCTGTAAGAACACAAGCTGGAGGTGGCAGCATTATTGCCTGGGGAATGTTTTTTTATGACGTACTCTGGGACTAATAATTCATGTGGAAAGCACTCTCAATTAATTTGGGCATGAGCCCATCCTTGTATATCACATACACCCATAAATGCTGTTTGCTTTCCATGGGTCTGATAGAAATAGAGATATCCAACTTTCAATGAAAGAGCATGACTAACATATTCAAGTACTTCCATGGCCCTCTGATTTTCCAAACTTAAACCCAACTGAGTATCTGTGAGACCCCCTCAATCGTCCTGTTTGCTGTATGGATCCTCCTCCACACACCCTCCAGCAGCTGTGGGATGCACTGTAGCCAGTATGGCTCCAGATACCTACCAAGCCCTTACCAAGGGCAACCTACCAAGACCTTATTTAGTAACTGTCAGCCCATCTAGCTGCTGTCCGTACTGCATATGGCAGTTAAAGGGGTTGTCTCACTACATTGATTCATCTTACCTCAGTTCTGTTTTCTCAGTTTAAATTTTGAATTCAGGGGCGTGTTTACTGGCTACTACTGGCCTGCAGTGACGAGCTGCTGAAGACACCAGGTCTGTAGCTATAGCGACCAGTGTTGGCAGCGTATCAGGAGAGATTGAACAGGTCTGTAGCTATAGTGACCTGATGAGCTGATGCGGCCCAAACAAGAGGAATAGGTAGGACACTGTTAATGTACACATATTGCAAAGTGACTTATTTTTGCAAGATCTTTAATATGAAAAGCAATCCTTGAAGTGAGACAAGCCCTTTAATCTTGATATTATCTGGTGCTTATAATAATGTAACTTGACTGTGTATTTTCTGGAAGTAGATACCTGACACATTGTCAAAATGCTACATTAACAATGGCTTGTGCTCTCTAAATCATTGGAAAAGAGACCATGAAATATTTGGCTTGCATTCACAAATCTGTTAATACTATACACCGCATACTGCAAAAATCAAAACAAATTGGACACCCAAAAGCATAAGGTAAAAAAAAAAATATAACTCATTAATAAACGCACACAACCACTTTCTTGTATGTTTGCGTCATACAGAGATTATAAACAACAATTGCATACAAATTTTAATTCAAATTTTTTTAAAAAAAAAAATTTTTTTAAAAAAAATTTAAAAATGTGAGTGATTTATTTTTGGTTTGGTTTTAAATTTAAAATTTTAAAACCTTTTATACTTAGGCCCTTAATTAATATAAATTTTAAAATATTAAAAAATAAAAAATTTATACGTACCACATACGTCTCTATTAACTGGAGCAGGTATTAAAGAGACAATTTAAAAGCACAGGAATATGCAAAACATTTTTTGCTTGCAATTTTAGGGATCCCAGGATTTTAAATTTTTCCCATTTTTCAAAAGGGAAACGTAACTCTGATAATAGTCAAAAATTTCCAAAAAACCAAAAATAATGTATGGGTTAAAAAAAGAAATTAAAATTTGGGGAAATTTCCCTGTTTTGGTTTTTCATCAAAACGGAAGGTCAAATCACTTTAAACCCCTTTAAAAGAAACCGGGCCCCTTAAAAAGGCCTTAAAGGGGTTGTCTCGCTACAATAAATTGGGTTTTTTAATTTAAAGATCTTTAAAAAACAAGCATTTTGCAATATATGTTCTTTTCCCCAAATGCCCCTACTTTTTTGAGCTACCCCCTGTTAGTTTTTATTTCCCATCAGCTTCTAAAAATCTCTATAGCAGTTTAACCTGTTGATCCTTATTTTCCCCCCCCCCCCCTTTTTTGGGGGGTCGGGCTGAATGACTCTCCCCTTTTTGAAAAAACGGGCCCGGGCAAGACCCCCCCTGCACAAAATGCTTCGAAGGAAGGGGGGGAAAGGAGGACTCTGGCGTCTTGTCCTGGATTTAAAACCCTTTTGTGTCCCCTGCTTCCTCCGGGCTCTCAACCAAATAATGTTGACAGAAAGTGACCCTGATGTTACTATAATCATGATTGTTTTTGGGGAAAACTGTGACTAAACTAATACTAACAGATCAGGGGGCATGTGAATACTTTATTTTCCCCCGGGTTTTAGGAAACCCCCTGATATATTAACATTTCCCCTGTTGTTGCTGGAGATTTTGGAACTTTTTAAGGGCCAAAGCAGGGGAAATGGGAACCCCCTTGCATCCTCTCTGCTCTATTAGCACACCACTTAAACACCATAATCAGCCCCTCCCTTTAAAAAACAAAACCTTTGGGCAAAACACACACGGGGTGAACTCTGAGGAAAACCCCCCCCCCCCCCCCCCCCTGTATAGAAGGTACGTACTGCCTGTGTGCTGATGGAGGGGGGGGGGAGGGAGCCGAAAAGACAGACCAAGAAGAAACGCCCCTAAATTCAACTTCCCAAAGGGACCCTGGAAAGGCTGAAAGCTCGTAATGAGACAACTCCTTTAATGATCAGCTAAATGTTGACAGTTTTTGCCTACCTGCATTTCAAAAGCCTAAACTTTTTTATTTTTTAAGTGACCAGTTGTAAAAGGCCTTTTTTTATAATTTGTATTTTGGGAGTAGCTTAAGTTTACAAATTTTTTTACTGCAAAATTTTTTTTAATACATTTCACAGCATAAAAATAAAAAAATTTTTTTTTTTCCCGCATTTTTTTATTTTTTTTTTTACCCCCCTCGAAATTTCACAGTAGTAATTTACAAAATTTTTAAAATTGGTCATGGTAGATAACAAAGTAATTGTAGGTTTGTTTGTGGGTGGTCGTTAAGGGTTTAACTGATGATTTTTAAAAGGGGAAAGCGTTAAATCTGTAATTGGGGGCAAAAAAAATTTGGTAATCCTATACACCCCTTTTTAAAGTCCCGGGCGGGGGGTTTTTTTTCCCATCTTATTATTTTCCAAAATTCGGGGGCCAGCCTGCACTGACTACAACCCGTCCACTGAAAAAGGAAAAAACAGCATGCTTCTATTTTTTTCCCTGGGGGGATTTACGAATCCCAGCCAAGCCCCTCTCACAAAATGGGATGCATAGTTTAATTAATGCAGATAAACAAAATAAAAAATACGTTTATTTAAAAGACACCCCATCTCGGAAAGGACCCCTTCCAAACTAACACTCAAATTAACAGTTTCCAAAATAAGCATTCTATTACTAAAATTTTCCTAAATACCCGTTTCCAAAAATTGGGCACAATGAGACCCACATAATTTCACCAATCAAAGCTAAATTTGCATGGACCCATCATAACTTCCCCTGCACCGGGTTTCCATTAAAACTTCAAAAATTATAAAAAATTCTAAACGGTTTAAAAATTTACATCCCCAATTTTGTTTTTTTCAAATATAAGTAAAAAAGTGGGGGGAAAATTTCCCAAATTTAATAAATAATATTTACTGTATAAAAAACCAAAAAAAATTATTTTTTTACTTTGGATGGGAAAAGAAAGATACTTCATTTTTCATTTTTATTGTAAATATAAATAATTCCCTTTTTAATTTTCCCTCAAAAACTAGGGGCAACCAAGGATTTAAATTTTTTGGGCCCAAAAAACCTTTAAAATTGACTTTTTAACATATAAAACTAAAAAATTTTATATATAAAAAAAAAAACTGTTTGTTAATGGTTTATTGATTATAAAAAAGTTTTGTCATTTTAAAACCAGGGGGTTTTAGAGTTTTCCCCAAAAGGGCCCCAGTTTAAAGGGAATTTAAAGAGAAAGTGTACCAAAGAAAACCCTTTTTTAATTGGGAAAAGGGGTCTGAATCTTTTAAACAAAAAAAAATTTCTAAAACGGGAAATTAAAAAAAAGGGAAACAAAATTGAAAAAATTCTTTTCAGGGGAAACATTAAAAAAACAGATCTTTTTCTAAAATTTTTAACAAGAAAAATTAAAATTTCCCCATTCACCCATTTTGTTTTCGGGGTTTGCATATAAAATAGAAAATTTTAAAAAAAATGGATTTTTTACAAACTGACTCTTTTCCCCAAGTGCCCCCTAAAAAGGGGGCTTTCTGACATCCCCCTAATTCAAAAAATACT
>JAODAL010047755.1:0-29610 GCA_025379985.1 Phyllomedusa bahiana | reverse complement strand
TTGTTGGGTTTCTTGGTATAGTGGGATTTGTTTGGTACCTATATGGTGATTATGTAGGTGAGGTATTTACTCCTGTATTTTCTAATTACTAACAGCATTCTGGTTAACTTTGGTCGTGGTCGGGAGTGGGCGAGGGTGGGGGGGGGGGGTAGAGGATAGGGGCCCCATCCAAAATTTTGCTTTTGGGGCCCGGGCCCTTCTTTGTTATGCCCCTGGCAGGGGCATTGCAAAGGGTCGCAAACAATTGGGTGCCGGCCTTCTGTGTTATTTTTACTCAGTGGGGGTTTGGCCTCACACAGCATTTTTCAAAACCACATCGTGAACTGGGCTTATAGTTTCGGAGAAAAAAAATATTTTCCTGTCACAATTTTACACTAAATCCACAATTGTTTCATAGTTTCATAGTTTGTAGGCTAAAAAAAGACAAGTCGTCCATCTAGTTCAGCCTGTTGTGCTAAGGTGTTGATCCAGAGGAAGGCAAAAAAACCCCAAATTGAGGTAGAAGCCAATTGTCCTCTTTTTAGGGAAAAATTCCTTCCGACTCCAATCTGGCAATCAGAAAAATCCCTGGATCAATGACCCCTCTCCTGAATCCTAGTCACTATAACTTGTTATATTATTACGCTCCAGAAATGCATCCAAACCCTTTTTGAACTCGGTTATTGAATTCACCATGGACAATTCCCTCGGGCAGAGAATTCCATAGTCTCACTGCTCTTACAGTAAAGAATCCCTTTCTATGTTTATGTGAAACTTTCGTTCCTCAAGACATAAAGTTTGCCCCTTTGGTTCTAGATACAGCCTGTGTATAAATAAATCTTGGGAGAGATCCTATATTGACCTTTGATGTATTTAAACATATTTATTATGTCCCCCCGAAGCCCTTTTTTTCTCTAAACTAAATAACCCTAATCTTGCCAATCTTTCTGTGTACTGTAGTCCACCAGTCCTTTTAAATTTTTTTTGTTGCCGCCTTTGTACCTGTTCAAGCTCTACAATGTCTTTCCTGTGCACTGGTGCCCAAACTGTACACAATATTCCATGTGTGGTCTAACCAGTGACTTGTTAATGGGGGAATAATGTACTCTCATGTGCATCTATGCCCCTTTTAATGCACCCCATGATCCTATTTGCTTTGGCTGCTGCTGCCCGACCTGGCTGCTACAATTAAGTTTATTGTCCACCAGGATTCCAAGTCCTTCTCCATGTCACTTTTACCCAGTGTTTTTTCATTTAACATGTAATCATGTAATGGGTTTCTCTTCCCCATGTGCATAACCTTGCATTTATCAGTGTTAAACCTCATCTGCCATTTCCCTGCCCAGGCCTCCAACTTATCCAGATCCCTTTGTAATAACATAGTATCCTCTATTGTGTTGATTACTTTACAGAGCTTAGTATCACCTGCAAAGATCGATATTCTACTGTGTATTCCCTGTGTAAGATCATTAATGAAAATGTTAAAGAGGATGGGCCCAATACTGACCCTTGTGGTACCCCATAGTAACAGGATCCAGTCTGAGTATGTACCGTTAATTACTACCCTTTGTTTTCTATCGTGAGCCAGTTGCTTACCCACTTGCACACATTTTCCCCCAGTCCAAGCATTCTCATTTTATTTACCAACCTTTTTGTGGCACCGTACCAAATGCTTTAGAAAATCTAGATATATGACATCCAGTGCCTCACACCGATCCAGTTAGCATTTGACTTCCTCATAGAAGCGATGAGATTAGTCTGACAGGAACGATCCTTCATGAACCCATGCTGGAACGGGGGTTATACATTTTTTTTCAGTGAGATACTCCAGGATAGCATCTCTGGAAAACCTTCAAAATTTTACCTACAACAGGGTTAAGCTTACTGGCCTATAGTTTCCTGGATCCCTTTTTGACCCCTTTTTGAATATTGGCACCATATATACTGTCCATAACCTCAACAGTACAACATATAAAGAAAATCAGTGCTGACAAGTTTAACTTTATAACACATTATAAATAACATCATACAGTTACCAAATACACCTATACATGGAGTAAATACACCATACATACAGAATCTCACAAATGTGAGTACACCCCTTACATTTTTTTTAAATATTGGATTATATCTTTTCATGGGACAACACAGAAGATATAACACTTTGATACAATGTAAAGCAGTCACTGTACACCTTGTATAACAGTGTAAATTTGATGTGCCCTCAAAATAACTCAACACACAGCCAGCGATGTCTAAACTGCTGGTAACAAAAGTAAGTACACCCTTAAATGAAAATTAACAAATTGTGCCCAAAGTGTAAATATTTTGTATGCCCGCCAATATTTTTCAGCACTGCCTTAACTCTCTTCAGCATAGAGGTCACTAAAGCTTCACAGGTTGCAGCCACTGGAATCTTCTTCCACTTCTCCATTACAACATTACAGAGCTGGTGGATGTTAGAGACCTTGTGCTCTTCCACCTTCTATTTGAGGATTCCGCACAGATGCTAAATAGAGTTTAGGTCTGGAGACCTGCTTGGCCAGTCCAGCACCTTTACTCTCATTTTCTTTATCAAGCTAGCAAGCTTTCTTTATCAAGGTGGTGGTTGTCTTGGAGGTGTGTTTGGGATTGCTAAACATGTTGGAAAACCCGCCCAATTCTGAAGGGAAGGGATCATGCTCTGCTTCAGTATTTCACAGTACATGTTGATATTCATGGTTCCCTCAATAAACTGTGCTCCTATAGCTGGAAGCACCCTTTTGCAACCCCAAACCATGACACTCTCACCACCATGCTTGACTGTAGGCACACTTGTCTTTGAACTCCTCGCCTTTTTGCTGCCACACACGCTTGACACCACCTGAGCCAAATAAGTTTATCTTTGTCTCATCAGACCACAGGACATGGTTCCAGTAATCCTTGTCCTTAGTCTGCTTATCTTCAGAAAATTGTTTGTGGACTTTCTTGTGCATCACCGTTAGAAGAGGCTTCCTTCTGGGACAACAGCCATGCAGACCAATTTGATGTAGTGTGCGGCGTATGGTCTGAACCCTGACAGGCAGGGCCAGGACAAGGCATTTTGGTGCCCTTGGCAAGTACTGCCAACGCCCCCCACCCCCGACAAAAACAAATTAAATCCGGCTCTAACCTAACACACGTGCCTGCCCCCTCCCCAGCTAGGTAGTGTGGGAAAAAAACACAATTCCGACATTTGGCAAGGGAGCACGTAGAGTCCATTGGGATGTATTTATATGAAATAATATGTTGTGTACTAAAAAGCTATACATTATACCACTATACAAGCGGGAAATATCATCACCATATTGTTACGGCACAAACAAGTATACCAAAACTATCTATGATACTACTTTTACAAAGACAAAATAATTCCGCAACATCATGACCACATTCACCACCACATTGGACTAAAAAATTTACAGATGTAACAAAGATTAACTTGACAGAAATGCACCATGATGTTGCGGATCAGAATGTTATCTCATGCTTCCTAATGGCATTTGTTTACAGATAAGCACAGATAACACAGAACACCGCGATATAAGCTAGACCACATCTGTCCCAAACCAAATGATCCTGAAAAAAAAAACAATAATATACTACCATTCTTCCCATATTCCAGTGAACATAAAACGGTAGCTTTTTGCTGAATATAAGTGACTTACAGGAGTTGTTTTCTATGACTGGAGTAATTCCTTTTCCTTTTCTTCTCATCCGGTCTAGGCCTCCATGATCACTTCTCCTGGACAAAATTTGTCCCTGTAGGATTTACCAAAAAACATTTTTACAGTTTCACTTCCGAAACCTACCTACCAATTCCCACTTATATATAATTTGCATGAGTCGATAGATGGAGATAACAGGGATATGAGGCAATAGGGGAGGTGGGAGGCTATTGAGAGATAGGTGGAGGCAAGGGGCTTTTGGGGGTGATAGACTGAGATAAAGGGGCTATGGGGTGATAAGTGGAGGTGGGAGGCTATGGGGTGATAAGTGGAGGTAAGGAGTCTATGGGGTGATAGGTGGAGTTGAGGACTATAGATTGCTAAGTGAAGGTGAGGAGCTATGGGGTGAAAGGTGGAGGGCTATAAAGTGATAAGTGGGGGTGGTGGGTGATTTATGGAGTGTAACACAATGGTAGGGGCAGGGATGGGAGGAGGGCGTACAGGTCACAACTTTACAGGGACCCAAACTTCTGGGAGTAAACTGAGAACCAAAATCCCTGGAGATTGTGTGGTGGCCTTAACCCCCAGGGTTATATTGTTAAGCCTGCACCCCAAAGAAGATTGGGGGCACCCATGACCTTCAGGGGGTGAGGGGAGGGAGGTTAGTACGGGATGGTGTTTGTAGTGTTTATTTTTTTTCAAAAGGGTTTTTCCCCCTTTTAGTTTATCCCCGGGATTTGGGGGGCTATGTCAGACCAATTGGATCCATTCTTTTTAAAAATGGTCAGAGGGCGGGTGTCGAGGAGTGTTTATTTAAATAAATATTTTTTTCGGGTTTCTGGGGTTTTTTTTTCTGTGTTTTTTTCACTCCATTGAGGGAAAATTGGAGGAAACCCGACAAAATCCCCTCTTCCAACTAGTGTTTGGGGGCTTGGTGTCACCGCAGTATTTTTTTTTTCACCCCCAAGGCTGACCTTCCCCCTCGTGTCACTTTTGGGCCCCATACCTAACTCCCGGGGGTACGGGGAAAAAACCCCGGGTTACAAAACAAAATTTGGGGACCCCTTTCCTAATTTTTGTGATGGCCCGGGCTTATGGGGCACTGGGCGGGTTTTTTAGGGGTGGGTAAAAAAACCCAGTGTCCATGAACCTTTGCTTTTCCTTTTGTACCAGGCTCCCAGAAGTTTGGTTTTCCCTTTGGGCGGGCTTTTAAAAAGGGGGAAGGGGGACCCCACATAAACTTTTTTAAAAAATTGGTTTCTTAAAAAAAGCTGGGAAAAAAAATTGTAAAAATAAAAAAAAAAAAAAAAAAAAACCCCTGGGGTCCCCCCCTTTTTATAACCACCCAAATTTTCCCAGCCTGATACTATCGGAAGGGGAAAAGAAACCATAAATTTACTGGCCCCCTTCCCATTTTAATAAAACCACCCGCAGCGGTTTCCAGAACGGCCATAAACTTTTAAGAGGGCCCGCTTCGGGACTTTTAAACCGGCTTTTCCCCAGTACCCCGGTTTGTTTTTGGGGTACGGGGGTAATAGGGGCCCAAGGGGTTATTTGGTCACCTTGGTTTTTCCAAAAACCGGCCGTTTGGTGACACCAAAAAAAAGTTTTAAGGAAATTAAAAAATGGTCTATCGGGACACCACCACTATAACAATGGGTGAAAAAATTTTAAAAAAAACACAAAAAACAAAAAAAAAACCACTTTTTTTAAATAAAAACTCCCCCCCCACAACCCCTCTTGACCTTTTTATTAAAGAAAAAGATTCAATTTTTTGGTTTGATGAAGCCCCACCGAATCAGTCTAGTCCAAAAGGGGAACCCCTGGGGGAAAAAAAAAAAAAAAACAGAAATCCTACAGAAACCCTGGGGCGGGGGACATCCCCCACCTTTCCCAGACACTGAATAGCCATCCAGCGTTCCAGAAAAAATTTTTGGGGTGACTTCCCCCACAGGGGGCAATCTGGGTGTTTGTGGGGGGGATGCGGGCTGCCCGGGTTTTCCCCTGGATGTAATGGGGGCCCCCCCTTTTCCCCCCGACCTCTGCCTTTCCCCCCCCCCAAACCCAAAACCCACCCCTCTCCCCCAAACCCCACTCTAATCCAGCACTTTCACTAAATGGATTTGGGATGCGGATGCTGGGGGGGGTTCGGAATCCACCTAAAAAACAGCTTTTCTACCCCTGACTGCAATCCACTTTCCCGGGTTTTGGGCAAAGGAAAAACCAGCTTTCGTAGTTCACACTACGGGTTTTTGGTTTCACTTTAATTTTCGTTCCACGCTAAAAATTTGCAACCGGGAAAAAAATTTAACCCAATTCAATTCTTTTGGAAAATTTTCGGGTTTTCCCCACTTAAAATTAAATAAGAGGCTAAAAATCAGTGTCAAATCCTTGTCTTAATCTGAAACCTTACGGGCACAGATTTTCTGATGAGGTTTTGGGGGACACAATTCAAACGTTGAAAATTTTTTTTTCCCCCATATCCATCACATGGAAAAATACCCTAAACCCCCCTTTTTGAACCCCCTCCCTCCTCTATTACCCCCCCTCCCCAAATCAGAAATGCTCCCTCTCTAACACCCTTCCCCAAAAAACCAAAAAACCCCAACCCCTGCTTCCCGATTCGCCCTTGGGCCCTTTAATCCCCCCCTCCTGATCTACTTCCACCCCTTTTCTGAATCCCCCTTTCCCCAAATTACTCCCCCTGCCCCTGGGTTCCCTCTGCCCAAAACCCTTCCCCCCCCTGCTCTAATTATCAAATTTGCCTTATCACCTACCTTGCTCTGATCCCCCTTTCCCCCAAAATTTCTTGGCTTGATCCCCCTACCCAAATTTCCCTCCTGCCTTAATTTAAACCCCCGCTATAATTCCCTCTCCCTCCTGCTTTTTAAATTAAACCCCGTTTCTTTATTACTCCCCCTGCCCTGATTCCCCCAGCCTTTTTAATTTTTTTAGCCCCTCTCTGTTTCCCCCCCGCCCTAGTTTCTCCCCCTTTCCTTTCCCATTCCCCCCACCCCCCCCCTCCTGTCTAATTAACCCCCCTTTGTTAATTACCCCCTCTCTGATCCCCCCTTTCTTGAAATCCCCCTCCCTCTAATGGCCCTCCCCACTGCTGAATCCCCCCACCCTAATGGCCCCCCCACTGCTGATTCACCCAACCCTAATGCCCCCCCCTCCACTGCTGATTCTCCCCACCCTAGTGGCCCTTCACCTCCATTGCTCAGATTCCCCCCCCCCCCCCGCACCCTAGTGGCCCCTTTCCCCCCCATTGGGTCAGATTTCCCCCCCCCCCCCAGCACCCCGTGGCCCTTCCCCCCCATTTCTCAGATTTCCCCCCCAAACACCCAAATGGCCCTTCTTCCCCCCCTGCTGATTCCCCCAAAAACCCTAATGGATGCCCACTGCTGTTTTTCCCCCACCCCAAAAGGCCCCTTTTCCCCCCACTGTTCAGATTCCCCCCGCACCCTGTGGCCCTTTCCCCCCCCTGATCAGTTTTTTCCCCAGCACCCTATTTGGGCCCTTTCCCCCCCACTGCTTTTGTTTTCCCCCCCCCCCCGAAAACCCAAATGGGGCCCTTTCCCCCCCCTGCTGTTTCCCCCCACCCCCCTTTAAAGGCCCTTCCTCCCAAATGCTCAATTCCCCCCCAGCACCCTTGTGGGCCCCTTTCCCCCCCCTGCCCAGGGTTCTTCCAACAGCACCCTAGTGGCCCTCCTCCTCCTGCCCCTGATTCCCCCCCCCCCAAAGCTTAAAAAGGACCCCCACCTTTTTGATTCCCCTTTTCCCCCCAAAAAAGGGCCCCTCCACTGCTGATTCCCCTCCCCACCCTAATAGACCCCTCCACTGCTGATTCCCCACCCCCACCCTAATGGCCACCTCCACTGCTGCTTCCCCCCCACCCTAATGGACCCAACCAAAATTCGATTCCCCCCCCCCTTGGGCCCCCCCACTGTTGATTCCCCCCCACCCTAGCGGCCCTTGCCCCCACTGCTCAGATTCCCCCCCCCCCTAGTGGCCCCTCCCCCACTGCTCAGATTCCCCACAGAAAACCCCTTGTGGCCTTCCCCCCATGCTCGTTCCTCCCCCCCTAATAGCCCCCCCCCACTGTGTCCCTCCCCCCCCTAATGACCCCCCCTCTGCTGATCCCCCCCCCCCCCCCTAAGGACTACCCCTGCTGTTCCCCCCCCAAAATGGCCCCCCCCCCCACGCTCAGACCCCCCCCTCCTCCAAGAAAACCCCCCCTTTCCCTGTTCTGGATTTTCTGCAATCTTTATCTTCAGCCCCGTCTCTGAGGGGACTAAAACTCCCCCCCCTCTTCCCAGCTTTAAGGGGCTCTGGAAGGGCTGTCAGAGGGAAGGGGAATTTTTAAAAAAGATGAACCTTCTTAATTCCTTCCTCCCGGAGACAGCAATGTGATTACTCCACCCCTCACACCACTCACTGGTGCCAGGAGGGGAGGGGGCGATTCAGCTGAGGGAAGGTCGCTGTGACCTGCAGTCGGAAAACCTTCCTTATGGGCTGGTCAGCTTCGAGCCGGGCCCTCCCTTTTTCGCCCCTTTGACAGGCAGAGGTATGGTGCTCTAGACTATCACCTACCTCTGCCTACACATATCCCCGGCCCTGTTCAGGGGGCCCCCCTCCCGTAACTTCTGCCCAAGCCACCTGGATAAACTGGCCTAAAATTTTTTTGGGTTTCCCATCTGAGGCCTGTTCTTAGTGGAACCTTCCCTGTTAAAGCGTGTTTTTGTCCGGAGCCCCTGCACCCTCCCCCCGGGGTCGCGGGATCCGGCCGGGCCCCTAGCGGACCCGGCCCCGCATGTGGGGTTCGGGTCCGCTCCCCCCTGTCCCCCCCGGCGTTCACTTACCCGGCCACGTCTTGCTTAGCTGTACCCGCCCCGGGCGCGTGGCTCCCCCCCTAGGGCCCGCGCCGGCAGTTGAAATTTTTAAAGGGACAGTGACCATAATTGGTCTTTCCCGGCCCACTTTCTTTTTAAGCCGGGCCCCTTCCGGGCACCCTTGCCGGATCCTTTGGGGTATTTTCCCTTCGGGGAAAGGTTCCTAGTTTTTCCCTATTCCTGTCTACCATGTCCCAAACCCTACCCCTACGTTTACCACGAATCTTCCCGCCAGCCCGCCCTTCGGGTCCCCACATTCACGCCCTCAGCCCCTGCCCTGACCTCCTGCCTGCCCCCGACTACGGGCCTGCCGATTCTGTCTTCCTTCCCTTGGTGCCCCCGAACAAGTGGGCCGTGGAACGACCTGGTAGACTCCCGCCACAGAAATTCCATCCCCTTTGCGGGGGCTCTGGTGAATCCCGGGCCCTACTTAGATTCCGCGGGTTTCCACATCGCTCCCCAGCGTGACAATTGTCTTGGCAGCGTGCTGCAGTTTCAGTTTCAGGTTTTGGGCAATTTCTTTAGCTGACCATCTCTTTTAAGCAAACAATCTTTTTTTCGATCCTCAGTGACCAGTGTAGAGCATTAACACCAAAAATTTTAAACCCCTGCCCCCCCATTCACATGGATTTTGGAAAACACAAAAGCATGACCAGTGGAGGGAAAATTTCAAATTGGGCTCAATTTGTCAATTTTCCTTGGGGGGTGTACCCTTTTGTAGGGGTTTAAAACTTGTGGTGTGTAGTTATTTTGAGGGCGCCCCAAAATTTACACTGTTATCATACGACACGACTACTTTCATTGTAATTATTATTATTTCATTTTTTTGGGAGCCCTTAATTCCGGGCGCTGTACATTTCAGGGGGTAATAAATAAAATTGGTCAAACTTTTTAAAAGTGACAATAAGCCTGAGGGCTTACAATCAAAGGGGAAGGGGGGAGAGACAAAAGGGTGAGGGGCAGACATGTTTGTGGGGTGGAGCAGTGCAACACGGTTAATGTTGGTTATAGGCAATCCTGAAGAGATGGGTATTCAGGTTGCTTTTGAGGCGTAGAGTGGGGGAGAGTCTGATGGTTTTGGGCAGTGAGTTCCAGAATGTGGGAGAAGCACGAGAGAAGTCTTGGAGACAGTTATGTGAGGAGGTGATAAGAGGAGAGCAGAGGAGAAGGTCCTGTGAGGAGCGGCGGTTGCGTGAGGGGAGGTATTTAGAGATTAAGGCAGAGATTTATGGAGGGGAGAGGTTATGGAGAGCCTTTTAGGTCAAGGTTACTAGCTTGAACTGGATTCGCTGGGTAATGGGTAGCCAGTGAAGGCATAGGAAGAGGGGAGAGGCAGGGGAGTAGCGAGGAGAGAGGTGAATCAGACGGGCAGCAGAGTTGAGGATCGATTGGAGGGGAGCGAGAGTGCTAGATGGGAGGCCACAGAGAAGAATGTTGCAGTAGTCTAGGCGGGAGATGACGAGGGCATGGACCAGCATTTTTGTGCTTTCAGAGATAAGAAATGAGTGGATTCGGGAAATGTTTTTTAGGTGCAGGTGACAGCCAGAGGTGAGGGTTTGGATATGGGGTTTGAAGGACATATTGGAGTTAAAGGTTATCCCAAGGCAGCGGACTTGTGGAGCTGGTGAGAGAGTGTAGCCATAGAAAGTGATAGAGAGATCAAGTGGAGAGATAGAGTGGGGCGGTGGGAAGATAATAAATTCAGTTTTCTCCACATTTAGTTTCAGGAGACGGGAGGAGAAGAAGGTGGATATGGATGAAAGACAGTCAGGGATCCGGGAGAGAAGAGAGGTAACATCTGGGCCAGAGATGTAGAGTTGGGTGTCATCAGCATACAGGTGGTTTTGGAAGCCGTGTGAGGCTATGAGCTGACCCAGGCCCAGAGTGTAGATAGAGAAGAGGAGTGGGCCCAGGACTGACCCCTGGGGGACACCAACAGAGAGCGGGAGAGAGGAGGAGGGGGTGTGAGAGTAAGAGACACTGAATGTTCTATCGGTGAGGTAGGAGGAGATCCAGGAAAGAGCCAAGTCCGTGATGCCGAGGGAGGAGAGGATGTGTAGCAGGAGGGAATTGTTGACAGTGTCAAAGGCAAAGGAAAGGTCTAGGAGGAGAAGCACAGAGTAGTGGCGTGAGGCTTTGGCAGTTACGAGGTCGTTGGTGACTTTGGTTAGGGTGGTTTCTGTAGAATGGTGGGGTCAAAAACCAGATTGCAGAGGGTCAAGGAGAGAGTTGGTGGAGAGATGGGAGGACAGCTGAAGATGGACGTGCTGCTCAAGGAGTTTAGAGGCGAATGGAAGCAGTGAGATGGGACAATAGTAGGACAGTGAGGAGGGGTCGAGAGATGGTTTCTTAAGGATAGCGGTGATGGTAGCATGTTTAAAGGAGGAAGGAAAGATGCCAGAGGTTAATGATAGGTTGAAGAGATGGGTGAGGGCTGGGCTGATAACAGCACTAAGGTCAGGGATGAGGTGGGATGGCAGAGGGTCAAGACTACAGGTGGTGAGGTTCGAGTTGGACAGTAGAGTGGAGAGCTTGTCAGGAGTGACCAGAGAGAAACAAGTTAGGGGGGAATAGTGATGAGCAGGTGAAGAGGTGGGCTGTGGGGACACCACAGGAATAGAGGTGGGCTGAGGGGACTGCAGGGTGAAGCTTTATCTGATGAGATTTATTGCAAAATCATCTGCTGAGAGGAGAGATGGGGGAGGGGTGCTGGTGGACGTAAAAGGTGTTAAAAAGTTGTCTGGGGTTGTGGGACAGGGAGGATATGAGACTCGTGAAGTAGTCTTGTTTGGCTGAGGTGAGTGCAGATTTAAATGTGTGTAGTGATTCTTTGTATGAGGTGAAGTCAGTGGTGGAGCGGGTTTTCTTCTAGTGGCGTTCGGCAACTCTGGAAGCTCGCCTCAGCTGTTTGGTGGAGTCTGTGTGCCAGGGTTGTCTGTTGATGTTGCGGGTTCTGTTGTGTGTGAGAGGGGCGACAGCATCAAGAGTGGAGGTGATTGTGTTGTTGTAGAAAGTGGTGGCTGTGTCTGGATCAGCAAATGAGGATATGGTAGAGAGGGGGGCAAGAAAGTCAGAGAGAGTGTGAGGGTTGAGGTTTTGTAGGTTCCTGCGTGGGTGTACTAGATTTGGTGCAGAAGGGGCAGGTGGAGTGGTGATGGAGGAGAAGGTGAGCAAGTTGTGGCCAGAGATAGGGAGAGGAGAGTTTGAGAGGTTAGATAGAGAGCAGAGGCAGGTGAAGTTGAGGTCCAGTGTGTGTCCATCTTTATGAGTGGCTCCAGAGGTCCACTGGGAGAGGCCAAAGCAAGAGGAGAGTGACAGGAGTTTGTTAGTAGTGGAGTTGGATGTGTCGATTGTATTGGATTGTATCAAAGTGTCATATCTTCAGTGTTGTCCTGTGAAAAGATACAATATTTACAAAATGTCAGGGGTGTACTTACTTTTGTGAGATACTGTATGATTGTTATTAGAAAACAAGTCATACAGTACCAAGAACAAATAATATTACTGCTTAAGAACCAAATAATACTGCCAGCCCATGACCAAATGCTGCTACCACATGTGTACCGTATTTGACGGGAAATTACATGCCAGAGTAACCTGCAAATATGTCTTGCAAACATACCCTTACAGATAACAAACACAGTATGAAGTGGCATCACCATCCTGGCCACCGCTGCCTGTAACCAGGGAAGTTTGTGTACACAAGCAGGAGGTCTGCTTCTAACTCTGAAGAGAATGAAAATCAGAACAGCAATATATTTGATGATGGTCTTTATTTACCTTTGCCTACATGTCTAAAGCTAATCAATGAAATGGAAAAATCCCTTTAATTTACTAGATTTAACAAAGCCTCTCATGCCAGGAAAGCCCTACTAACCCCTTCTCAATAAGCATGAGTGCTGGCTCACTGACAGTACAAGCAAAGTTTTTTTAGCCTAGGACAAGCAGGTGGAGACCCTACATTTCAAGGCCCCCATGGTACAAAATGGCTTCTATTATTGAGTACACATGACAGGTGTCATACCCTGTATTAGTTACAAATATAGGTTACAGGTCACAAGATCACTAGGCTTGCTTTTACGCAAATACTATATTTGTGGCCCTAAATATATCGACTTCACATAGCCTTCCTCCATTCACATGAATTGCAGCCATCAATGCTATGAATAGTTCTTCACTAAACACAATGCAGAATGCAAGAACACCGACATGATACAGTTTAGGATCAGAGCAGAGCCGTCTTAACAGAATTATGGGCCCCTGGGCATAGCACTGCAGTGGGCCCTGCCAAATACATAACATCACATTTGGCCATGCCTCGAGCACCCTCCCCCCAAGTACACCCATATTATCATGCCACTTATGTCTGGACACCGGCAGCCTGCAAGATTATTTGGTAGGGCGCCTTTGGGATCCTTAACCACCATGGTTTTTAACCGTTTGCACATCCTTAAAACACCCAGTTAAATAAGCAAAGCCAACCAAGATATCCAGAGTATGTTTCTTGTATTCCTGGGACATACATACACCACCAGGGGCCCCTATACTTGTGGGGCCCCCGGGCAACTGCCTAGTGTGCCCAATGGAAAAGATGGCCCTGGATCGGAGTGTCTGTAGAATGTCAGCAATAGTTGCACTAGTTGTCCTGTCTGGACAAGCCTTTCCATACTTTCTATTAGGGACACTGACAATGGAGGGCCTAAAAGCTCAGGATTTCTTGGTGATGACATCTGATGGTGGTGAGTTAGAGGCCACTAGACCTTAATGGCATTTATCAGTTGCTCATTGGGGCAGCTTGATTCAAAGGTGTCACCCATATCAATCCATAAACCCAGCCTAGGGGTACAGCCACACGGCTTATGTAAAATGCTGGTCGGATGTTACAAAGGATAGAAGTGGAGAATAATAAGGCCATCCTGACGGAGAAATTTTTCCAGAAATGGAAACAGTTTATTATTAAAACTTTCTCGAATGAGGATATCAGATCACTAATGACTAATTTCAAACATACAGAATATTATTATAGGGAAAAACTATGTGGGACCTTGGGTCCCACATAGGCTGGAAGCGGACGACTGAGAAGATTTAGTGGGGGGGAGATTCTGGTAGCCAGCATTTGGGGTATGGGTAGATTCTCTTCGCTTGGGGGAGAAATCGAATAGGAAAGTAGTGACTAGTGATGAGGCAGTGATAAATCTGGTCTCTATTTTTTCTGAGACTATTTTCCCAGAGTTATTGAAGTTTAAAATGGTTATGTTGGCTTGTTTTGTTTTTTGGAGGACCGACAAGACAAAGGGTTATTGGATTACTTTTATATGGGTCAAGTGATGGAAATATTAAGATTGTCGGCTTCTATTTCTCTTTATAATTGTAAAAATTTTGAGAAGAATGCTCTTATAGAGACTTGTCAGGTTCACGACAGACTGTAAACATTTGCTCTAAACTGGGTTACGCTTATTGATGTTTGTCATGAATGTTGTATCTTCATTCTTCTCAATAAAAAACATTGTTACAAAAAAAAAAAAAAAAAATGCCGGTCGGATTCTAAAAATCCAGACGGTATTTTATTGTCTTTTGCATGGTTTTGGGGGACGGTTTGTCCGCGGTTTGTGGATTCACTGATCCCCATAACCATTGACTTGCACACCTTCCGCCCGAAAACTGGTCGGAAGATTGAGCATGTTTCAAGTTTTTCAGAACGCCGGTGGCTGAAAATCCATCCGGCTGGAAATCCATTCAGTGTAGACTACTGGACGTATTTTCTATTAAAATCTATGGGGATGGTTTCTTGTCGGTTTTCAAATGGTTCCCAAATCCACAAACCATTTGAAGATCTGACCAAGAAAATATGCCGTGTGGACGTATTCTAAATGTCACACGCTGTGGCCTGTGATTGGCTACACCTAGCACGTGAACTATACAGCGGGTATGTACGGGACGGCCACTGGGACGGAACGCGAGAGTCAGGAGGTAAGTGTGCTTCTTTTTTGTCATTTTCAATTATTCCCTGTTGGACAAACGAGCTTTTGTAAGTCCTGGAACACCCCTTGACACCTACCTTGAAGACATCATTGGTAAGATGCCTTTTTTCTTCTAGATATTAGTGGATATTGATTCATTCTGATGGTTGACTGGGTCTTTGGTGATCTGAGATATGGGCATTTGTTGTGCTTTAGGTGATTATTTTTAAACATATGTATTAAAGGTTAAATTTTAGATTGTTCTCCATTTTAGATTTATACTTGTTAAAAAGTAAACACTTTCCTTTTCTTTTAAAAATGTCTTTTATCACTATTTTCTCAGACCAATAACTTTTTATTCCAGGTTTTTTGTTTTTTTTTGTGTGGACTAAAGTCTGGTTTCTATTGGTATAATTTTTGGGTACATATGTATGACTTTTTCTGAAACTGTGCTTTAATGTATTGCTCTTATCATTACTTTGTCAGTTTATCCATTCTCATCTAGGTCTGTCCAGAGAACTATAGATAGTTCATTATGTCACCTACTATTTGACACGATACTTCATGCAGATAAGCATTTCTCACAGCACCAACAGTAAACTGAGATAAGGCTGCCCTGCCATTCAGGAGTTTATCACAGCTAGAGAAGGGCAAGATTGTAAAGATAATTTTGAATTGCATAGGACTGTTGAAATCCAAAAATACCAAAAAATATTGAACATTGATTTTAACAAAAAGGCTATGTTCACACGGCTGATTCACGGCGTAATTGCGGGGACGGATTTCGCCCGCAATTACGCCGTGTGCAGCGCAGGCGGGGCGGAGGGGCCGGCTGCTCGCCGGCCCCATAGACATCCATTATCCACGGCGCGCATCCCGCTAGGATAATGTGCATGTCAGAATCCATAGTTCTCTATGAGAACTGTGGATTACCGTAATGACTGGGACGGATTTCAGCCTTATTTGAGCCCAATAAGGCGCGCAATATGGCTGAAATCCGTCCCAAAATCAGCCGTGTGAACATAGCCAAACACCGCTTTCTGACAGAAGTGTCCCATTAAATAATTTGTGCACATAAAGGGCGACCTGTATGAACGGGGCTGTGCCAGATATTAGCGTCTTTACTGCCCGATATCAGGCCCAGCCCCGTTCATACATTTTCAATCTCCCGCACGCCACACCGGGGCGCATAACGGGAGGCGGGGTGCACTAGAACCGTAGCGAAGCTATAGATTTATAGCTTTGCTGCGGCATTTCTGGGCGCATTACAGTCGGAACAGGTATACCTGAGTCGAACTGTCGTACAAGCGCTGGAATGTGCCTGCTTTATGACCTGCTGTATAGCGGGTTCATAAATCAGGCGCATTCTATGCCTTTTTTAATCGTATGAAATTTGCCGTGTAAACGCCAAATTTCATGCATGTCACCCAAATAGTACATTTGGGTTCTAAAATCAGCTCCAAATGAGGTTGTGTTTTTCAAGTATTTGGGCTATGTGTAGAGCTTGGATTCACCAGAGGGTCTTATCGATATGCCATAAATGTCTGAGATGGGAAAACCGCTTTAAAGTCAGGTAAGTGTATAACAACTGTAAAATATGTAAAATTTCCCAAACCACTACATAAGTAAGATATTAATATTAGCATTGACAATAGATATACATGTGGACAAAATTGTTGGTATCCTTCCATAAAAGAAATTAAAACCCTTCAATGGTCACAGAAATTACTTGAAACTGATAATAATAAATATAAATTTTAGTAAAAAAAAAATCAATTAATGGAAATCAGACTTTTGTTTTAAATTGTGGTCAGCTGAAAAGATAAAAAAAAACTAATGGAACTGGCCTGGACATAAATGATGGTACCTTTACCTAATATTCTGTTTCATAATCTTTTGAGGAAAACACTGCAAACAAACAATTTCTGTAACGGTCAACGAAACTTCTGCCCCTGTCCATAGGTATTTGGCCCACTTCTTGTGAGCGGCTTCAGCTGTCTCAGGTGTGAAGTTGCCTTCTCCAGACTGCAGGTTTGAGCTCCTTCCACAGATGTTCAATAGGATATAGATCAGGGCTCATAGAAACTACTTCAGAACATTCCAATGCTTTGCTCTTTGCCATTCTTGGATGTTTCTAGCTATGTGTTTTGGGTCATTATCCTGTTGGAGGACCCATGACCTGCTCCTGAGACCAAGCTTTCTGACACTGGGCAGCACATTTTGCTCCAGAATACCTCGATAGTCTTAAAGGGGTTTTGCCACGATGTAATGTTGACGTGGGATCCTCCAAAATGGGTTTTTAATCACTTTTCTAAATATATGTGATTACAAAAATTGCAGTCTGAGAGAGCTACAGCCTTCCTTACATGCCCTTGCTTACTTCAAAGTTTGTATTAGATACGGCCTGACAAGAGCTGCTGGACAGGCTTGCGCAGAGAGAGCTTCTTATCTGATGAGACTGAGCTGCAGAAGTTTTCAAGGCACCGGGTAGCAATATGTTTTCTTTTCTATACAGAATAAACTAGTTGTAGTGTGATTAGATCCCTGCTTTATCTGATGACAGAGAACATGAAGGAGCTTTCAAGCTGCTGTGGATAAAGCTGTTGTCTTTTGTATACAGAATTCACAAGTTGCAGTTTGATTATTTCAGTGAACATGTCACACGATCCCTTATGCAGCTTTGTGCTCTGGCTGTGTGTGTCTCTCTCTCTTTCAGCTCCGTGATTTGTTTACATTAGCTTCTTAGCAGATAAGGCTCCTCCTGGCAAAACCCCTTTAAGATTTCATTGTACCCTGCACAGATTCAACACACCTTGTGCCAGATGCAGCAGAGCGGCCACAAATCATAACTGAGCCTCCTCCATGTTTCATATTAGGTACTACTATGGTCTTTTTATTGTATGCTTTATTATTGTATCTGTGAACATGGAGCTGATGTGACTTGCCAAAAAACTCCAGTTTTGTCTGTTCTGTCCAAAGGACATTCTCCCATAGGCTTTGTGGCTTTTCAATATACATTTTGATAAATTCAAGTTCAACGTTTTTTATGATTTCAACAGTTATTTTTTCCTCTGTCGTCTTCCATTAAGTCCACTTTGTCAGAGACAGTGACAGATGGCGCGATCTGATACTGATGTGACACTAATCTCTTTGTAAGTTGTTCTGGCCTATTTGGTTACAATTATTATTATTATTTGTCCCTTCAATTTGTCTTCAAATTTTTATCCACATCCGGGAAGGGAATTCCATAAACCTTTAACTTCTGAATGTGTAACTGTAGTAACATGATATAATTTCCTTTCTAATCTTCTGAACAACTTTCTCCTTAGCTTCCTTTGGTCCATATTCAGTGTGGTACACACCAGGATACCAAACAGCACAGTGACTACTTTTCACCATTTAAGTAGGCAGACAGATTTATCACACGTTTAAAGATACCTGTGATGCTTTTTATTGGACAAACCATAGTTTATTTATTGTCCCTATGGTCAAATAATTTTGAATCCTTTCTAGGGTTACTATCATTTTACCATCTCCAGGCCAGTTTCACAATTTTTTTGGGGGGTTGAACCACAATTCATATGTAATGTTTGATGTTCATTAGTTGATTTTCAGTAAATTTATCATTACCTTTGTCAGTTTCAAGTTATTTCAGTGACCACATTGGGTTTTCCTTTCCCGAGGGGTAGTAGCAATTTTGTCCACGTGTGTAAATAGCCAGGCATGTGATTCCAATATCTAAAATGTCCCCACTTATCCAGTTAAGCCCCTTTTAACTTTCATTAATTGAAAGTGGGGTCACTAAGATGAGTAATGAGCAGACAGCTGCACTGATTATAGTAGTTGTTTTTAAGGATCAATTACAAGGCCAGTGTGTGTTTATGTCATTGAGTTTTTTTCCTATAAAGGAATGAACAAAGAATTTCCCACCTAAGGCAAAGCAAGCAACTGTCCTGTGCTTTACTACATTGGAAGATACTTCAGATCTGTATACATGTTCCTGTAGGGTTTCAGTTGTTCCCAGGCACACCCTAAAGCACTGCCTCCCATTGGCACCAGTGTTGTTTTTTTCAGTGCAGACCTCTGGAGACTGATATCAGCACAAAAAAGACAAGTGCGTGAAAAGGCTCTTCACAGGTTTTTTGGCGGATTGGCGCCGTACTGCGCGCCAGTTTGCGCTGCAGTATGGGCCACCTCGGAGTAAATTACGGTAACCCATGCTTCATGAGAAAGTGGTTTCCCGTCGCTCCCCCCGCCGGCGAACCGCTGCGGGGGGAAAAATGCTGCAAATTATTTAGGGGGGTTTACGCGCCTTTTGATAAGCATTGTCTATGGTGCCGGGGAGGGGGCCCCCCCCACGTGCTCCGGCCCCCCCCCGCCCCTTTTTCACGGCGGTTTGTGAGCAACAAATCCGTCGGGAATAAGTGGTAAGGGAAGGCTTAGGCCATTTCACACGGTTAAAAGGGGCCGTATTTGGTCCGTAATTCGCCCCCGAAGTCGCCAATTACGGGCCGAAAAGGCCCCCATTCATTACATTTTAATTCAAGTTTTTTAGAGAATAGGGTTTTACGTCTCCTCTCCCTCCCCGGCAAAGCCGCGGGGGGGAGAAAATTGACATGTCATTTCTGCGGCGTATACGGCCGCTGCGTGATGTCAATGGGCGGCGAAGTCCCCGGGCCCCCGCTTACCCCCCCCGCTCCGCCCCGCCCCGTCCCCACGGCGAAATTGGGGGCGAAAATTGCCCGCAATTAAGCCGGGTGAACATAGCCTTAGAAGTCATTAATGGAGGAGAAGGTTAGTGGATCAGGAAAGTGTCATCACTTTAATGTTCGTGTCCAGTGGAAGATCACTGCGCACCTGCATATGAACACATACATGGTTAAAAGGTTATAGACAAATAGGACCTTATTTATTAAAACCATTTATTATTAGTATTAAAGGGGTTGTCTCACTACATCGAATCATCTACCTCGTCTTTTTCGGTTTCATTTTGAATTCAGGGGGTGTTTAGCCTATACTGGTCTGCAGTCACAAGCTGTGAGGACCCCGGTCTAGCTATAAAAACCCAGTGCGGGCAGAAGAGATGGAAAGGTCTGTAGCTATGCGACTGGGAAAGTGATGCAGCCCCTACGGGGAATTAGGAAAGTTGGGACAATGTTAATGGAATATATTGCAAAGTCACTTGTTTTTGCAAGATCTTCAACATAAAAAACGATCCTTGTAGTGAGACAATTGCTTTAACTTATTTATTAAAACTAATTAATTATGTAACTATTTATTAAAACTACCTATTCTATGGCAAAAATCAGAGTCTGCTTATTTTTTAAAATTTAGGTTTGGGAGTTCCCAAAATCAATTATTTTCTATTTTATCCTAATTTTAATCTTAACCCCTTCCTGACCGAACCTTTTTTTTTTCTTTGGGCATTAAAATTTTTTCCTCCCTTTCTTCCAAAAGACATAACTTTTTAATTTTATTAATCTACATGCCACGGATGGCGCCACAGCCTGGGGGATGGGCTGTGGGCGCGGCCGTTCCCCGACCCTTTCTCCAGTACCGGGGGCGAGTGGCCCCGCGGTCCATGCACCGGACCGTGGGCGCACTCGTCCCCCAGAGGTCAGATACTCCCGACCTCGTCCGACTCCAGACGCCCCTGTGCGGCGGGTGCGGCATCCCCGCCCCCTAGAGCCGCGGCGCCCCGGCCTTTCAGATTTAAAGGGCCAGCGCGCCTTTTAATTGCCGGTTGCGCGGGCCCTTATTAATGGCCCCTCCTCGGCAGTCCTCTCCCGGATCTTTGTCCCCTTGGACCTATGGGGAAAGCGTATACCTCGTTTGGGGGGATTTGTTACCGTACCGCCCGCTCCGTCCCCCAAGCCGAACCCTGTTTTCCCCCTGCCTACCCCCTGCCCGACTGGGCCCTGTTTACGATTTTGTACCACGCTCAGGGCTGCATGAAAATTTCAGGGCCCCCACAGTTTTAAGCACCCGGGGCCCCCCATAAACTTGCCCCGTCAACCAGCCCCTGTAAATTTCCACCACGCCAGCAGCCTGCTAATAACTCAAAAAAAAAATGAAAATTGCGCCATTGCTTTGGTTTTAAATTTTGTTGAATTTACAACTATAGTTTATCTATATTGCGTTATGAGTCGTTACAAGGGTCAGCAAAAAACCCTTGCATGATCAACGTGTGTCCCCACTTGTTATGCCCCAAACCAGTTACGTCCAATAAAACCCCAAACAATATACAAAGCCGAATAATACCCCCAAATTTATCATACCATATAGTGACAAATTTTCCACTACAGTGGTAGTAGCCCAAACCGAATGCCGAAAATTTAACCAAACAATATACAAGGCCCAAAATAATACCCCACTATCATTACTTGGTGACTATTCATAAAATGTTACTGAAAAAAACCAACTTCTAAGCTGATATTATCAAAACCACTTTATGCTAGCCCAAAGTAATCGGCCAATCATCCCCCAATAAATCAAGGTGCAGAATAATGCCACGATACTGTTACTAAATATAATCCATTACAAAAACAACAATATTACCACCTGCTTTGAGAGAAGAACCTGCTCAACCTGTAACTGACTTGGGCTGATGGTGTAACGGTAGAGTGTCGGTTTTACAACGAAGGGGTTTGGAGTTCTAGTTCCTTCACAGAGTATATCCCCCCCCCCCTAAATTCTACACTATATAGAGAGACCTTAAAATATATATGTCCAATCTCTATAATGATATATATACACATACATAGTACCTATATCATGTCCCATCCACAGAGAGTATATGCATTGTATCACATTTGTTGGAAGTGCTTGGTGGACTGTGCTGGATGGGACTCTATTTAGAAAATATAAGGGAGCTTTCTGTGTGTATATATATTAAAATTATAGATGTCTACACATATATCTTTCATTTCTTTACATATGTGTACAATTTAAAAAAGAAAAATAAAAAAACAAAAAAAACGATATGGGCTTGAACTCCCAACCTCTGTCTTGCCAGCTGATCACCTATGCACTGCACTACAGCAAGCAGCTCATACAGGGTCAGTGTCTGATTCATTATGTTATCACACTAAGATGATGACATCATAAGGAGGCGGGGCTTTGCATTCGATCTGAGGAACATAGATGAACGCCCTCTTTTCAAAGTAGCAGGCTTAAGGACATGAACCTGTGAGGAGGTGAAATCAACCCTCTGGCAAAAGCCCTTTAAACAGGCAGTAATTGTCCGATCCATCCCCCTAGAGCTGAGATGTTACATAGAGCCAGACCAGACTTGGTTTTGACTATCGATTTTAACAGCTCAGAGGGAGTAAACACAGAGTGTGCAGGAGCCAATCACAGCGCAGGGGGCGTAGCCATGACGTTTCCTGTCTAGGGCATTTCCCAACAGGCTGATGAAAATGGTTCAGCCAGCAATCACAGTGCTAGGGGGCGTGTCTAGGGCACAAGGAATCTGACCAGGGGGCGTTCTGACCAGTACAGCAGAAATAGAAAGAAAGATTTACAGCGAGTTGATATCTACTAATAATACCAAGTGAAAGAGGTAATGCACCCAATTAAAAAGTGCTTATTTTTACGTTCCCATATCTGAGGACATGATCTTTGTAACGATAAAACCCCTTTAAAGGGGTGAAGGTCAGCCTGTCAGTGTTCAGACCATACACCACATACTGTATCAAATTTGTCTGCATAGCTGTCTTCCCAAGGAAGCCTCTTCCTAAAGATGATGCACAAGAAATCCTGCAAACAGTTTGCTGAAGACTAGTGTTGAGCGATTATTATCGACAAAGTTGAAATCGGCACGGTATTACGTGATCGGATTTTTTAGATCACGCGATTAAATTTAGTTAAAAATCTGTGCATATTCTATTAATATTCGCGCCTTTTTCGGGCGCTTCCTGTCATTTTGGCGGCCAGAAAATCAGCTTACAGAATAGAGCAGGTGAGTGTGTGTGCAACGTCAGGAATGGGTTTCGTTTGGCTGGAAAATCACTTTGACCTCGTTTTACATAGAACGCCCTTCCTGTTCATGATCAGTGTCTGTCAGCGTCTCATAGCAGTAGGACATGCGCTCTGCCTCTTTCCAAACAGCTCAGCAAACAGCTCAGCGAAATTATTCTACTTTTTCACAGAGACAGCTCTACTTTTAGCTGTGATCCTTAGAAGTTAGTTAGATCAGAGATTTGCAGATTTTAGGTAGTTAGGCAGAGAATTTTAAAGGAGCATCTACCGCTTTTTACAAGCTTTATAAAGGATACTGGGTATTGTACAGCCAAAACTTTGTTTAGACATTGCATTGCCTTATATTAGGATACATGTATCTTTTTAGTAACTTTGCAGGTCTATTTGTTAGAGGCAGTGCAAAAACTCCACTTTTATTCTCAGTATACATTTCAGGATTAGGTGTTTCTTTTTCAATTTTTTGCCCAGTCCGCTTTGTTTGATATAGCAACCTTGAAACTTAAATTGAATTACGCAATTTTTGTAGTCACCACAGGTTGATAGGTGCCTAAAAAATAATTTTATTATCAGTATACATTTAAGATACGCTGTTTTTTTCACTTTGGCGCAGGCAGCTGTGTTGATAGAGTGCCACCTTGCAGTTAAATTTGAATCCATGACAAACTTTGTAGTCCCACAGGTGTACTTGATAGGTGCAAAAATACCTTTAATATCTGTATACATTTCAGAAGTGTGGTTTTATTCACTTTTGGTCAGTCAAGCTTTGTTGATAGATTCTACTTTGCAGTTAAATTTGTATTCCAGCAACTTTGTAGTCACCACAGGTTGATAGGTGCCAAAAATACCTATTATTATCATTATACATTACAGATAAGTGTTTTTTTTCACTAGGCGGCAGGCAGCTGTGTTGATAGAGCCACCTTGCAGTTAAATTTGAATCCAGCAACGTTGTAGTCCACCACAGTGTACTGATAGTTGCCAAAAATACCTTTTAATATCCGTATTACATTTCAGTCAGAGTGTTTTTTTCACTTTTGGTCAGTCAAGCTTTGTTGATAGATCTACTTTGCAGTTAAATATGATACAGCAATTTAGTAGTCACCACTGGTTGAATTGATAGGTTGCCAAAAAATACCTTTTATCTCCCGTATACATTTCAGCCAGGTGTTTTTTTCACTTTTGTCAGTCAAGCTTTGTTGATAGATCTACTTTGCCTGTTAAATTTGAATACATCAATTTTGTTAGTCAACACAGGTTGTATGTAGGTGCCAAAAATACCTTTATATACGATATACATTTCAGCCAGGTGTTTTTTTCAACTTTTGGTCAGTCAAGCTTTGTTTGATAGATCTACTTTGCAGTTAAATTTGATTCCAGCAACTTTGTGTCACCACAGGTGGATAGGTGCCAAAAAATACCTTTGATTATCAGTATCACATTTCAGATACGTGTTTTTTTCACTTTGGGCGAGGCCAGCAGTGTTGATAGAGCCACTTGCAGTTAAATTTGAATCCAGCAATTTTTGTTTTGGATTTTAGGGATTTGAGAATAGATGTGATTTGCCGTCTATTAATAAGAGACTTTCCAAAACTCTTCCATACTTCTCAAATTTTTATATTTCTGAAACATGGATGCGAAATTCAGGTGGTAAAGCGAGCTAAGAGTGGGGTTAGGACATGGAGGGTAGAGGTACGAGAGAAAGGTGCTCCTCTCCAGTGCTGGCACAACACGCATTTGCCAGCGGATGTCCAGTTGGAGGACGTAGGCTGTCATCGCTGTGGTTCAGGGCCCTTTGAATCTCAGTAACGGAAACATCGTCGCCAATCTGTTCTTCCAAGGTTAATGCAACCTGCAGCCAGCAGTCTTACACTTTCTCGTCCTCCCCAGTCACGTGGCCACAAATGTCGTCATCCGCATCATCAGCATCCGTCCCAAACATGAAGCAGCCCAAATGTCAACTCGTGTACACCACTGTGGATAATCCATTTTTGAAGACCTCTGTGATGACAAATGCGGTATGGGGTCAGAAGGGCATGTGAAAGATCAAGGGCCAAAAAGAGGATGATTTTCTCTGCTCTGACGCCCAGTTACTGATGCCATCAGAGGAGGTGAGAAGGAAAGCGGTCATCGTCCAAAAATTCCCGGGCAGATCGGCAACGCCTTGCAGTCCCTCTTGCTTGTTAGCCCAAGCTCCTGAAGCAGAATGTCAGGACGGACGAAGAAACCGGTGTTGATGATGATGATGACGACATTGCGGATCCAAACGTAGGTTCTTTTCAGCAGAATTTGCTTCGCGAGCGCTTCATCCACTGGTACGAGGAGGAAGACAGACTGGGGTAGATGTCAGTACGGAGCGGGTCCCGCCTCAAAAGGGAGAGGGTGGGGTCGCAGAAAGTCCGCTGATATATTCCACCTCGTTATCGCCGTCAAAAAAGGTCCAGGACCTCTCAAGCCTGGGCTCCTTCTGTTGAGCAAGCCTCTGATTCACCGCGATGTCATATTGCCGCCTTTGGTCGTAAACGCATAAGTAGAGGCCAAGAACCTTAGGTGGTTTAACCACCGACACATGTCTTGTCACAGTGCAGCGAATGCATGAGTTGAAATGGAGGCAACACTTGGCCAAAAAAGGCCAGACTGAGCCAGGCCTCCAAACCACTGTCACACCCTCTGTCTCCGCCTCCTCCTCCGCCACACCAAGCGTTCCTCAGCTGCCCATGTCTCTCAGAGTCATGATCAGGGATCGCCTCCGCTCAGGCTCCAACGTTTGCCCGGAGAGTTACCACAGCACACCAGAGACCATCCTTACCCTTCTCTTCGCAGTTTTGACGACCTGCACGCCGTACAGAGGCCAGGTTAGAGCCAGCCTTCTGTCTTCCAGGTTTGGGATGCAGAGAAAAAGAAACCACTTTTAAACCCAAACCATCCCAAAGCAAAGCCTGGAATGTCGGCATTGCCAGGCTTTTGGCTTGGAAATGTTGCCTTTTCCGTCTGTGTGGCGGACACAGATGGGGTTCCGCCACATCATTGGCCCTTTCTGCCCCCAATTACCAGATGACGAGCAGGCATTTCTTTGCCAGAAAAGCCGTCCCTGCCCTGCAAGCCACGTGTCATCTTAAAATTTCAAGCGCGTTTGTCTGCATCTGTGGCCGGAAAAGTCCATCTGACCACCGACACATGGACTAAGTAAGCGGCCAAAAAAGGGACCGCTATATCCTCTGGACAGCTCACTGGGTGAGCTGGGTGGATTGTCTTGGGGGGGGTGGTGACGGTGGCTCTCAGGCTCGGCGACGCTCTTCAAACGCCGAGGGATGGTGCAGGGTTCTTTCCACAAGGGTCCTCTGGTGGCATCCGTGCCGAGAAACAGGCCGTTGTTGAAATTAATCTGTCTTGGAGACTGTCCACACACAGGTCAGGAGATGTGGACGCTTTTCTCCGCAACGAGTCCGAGCGCTGGCTGTGTGACAAGACCTTGTTGCCCCCAGGCAAGGTGGGTGTGCGATAATGGGCGAAACTCTGCTGGCGCCGCCTTAAGATCGATAGGCTGAGACATCCCATGCCTGGCACATGTCATGAACCTTGTCGTCAGAATTTAAGAGCTACCCGGGGTCTGGACTGCCTGCTGAGGAAGGCTCGAGGGTCTGAGTTTGCTCTTCCGCCCGTTCGGCTCCCTGCTTCGTCCCACCTGGCTGCTTTGAGCGGTCAGCTCAGCTCCCCGTCAACCGTTTTTCCTCAATTTTGTTGACGTGGCAACATGCTGGAATTTCCACCCTCCACATGCTCCAGCGATTGTCGGCCTGCAGCGCAGATGCCATTACGCAGTATGAAGTGGGACACATGGCCTGACAAGCTGCGATGCGGACCACGGGGTGGTGTTTGAGCCACCGCGAGTGGAGGCAGCTGAAAGAGCTCTGCCACCATCCTTGCAGTTTTGAAGAAGCCTCCAAAAAATATGGTCAGTGCGGACAATGCCTTGTCAAGCATGTCAGCATGTGGTGATCTTAGTTCTGGAACGATCGTTGGGACCACTCTGAAAACAACAGGTCCCGCCTAGCGACGGAGGAGGAGACGGAACAGATGCGGACAGGAGCCTTTCTCTCTGTTCAAAGTCCACAAGGCCCGAACAGTTTCACAATTTCATCGGTCTTCATTAGGCAGGGTTGGTTCGGATCCAGGGCTAGTGCAAGGGCGGCGCATCAGCGCTCAGGGGTGGTGGCATATCTGAGGAGTGAGGGCTGAGTTGAAGCTGGTGCGGGAAGTGGAGGAGAGAGGAGGAGGTATTCTAGACACGACGTCCCTGCCTTGGAAAGATGTTGGCGCGAATGTGAGCGGAGGAGGAGATGAGGAAGATCAGTTGCTAGTGCCCTCGACCAGAGGCTTGGGAAATCAAGGCTCCATCTCTCACATGAGTGCTGTATGCTCAATTTCCTCCAAACATCGTCCCTCGCATTAAGGCCATCAAATGAACAAACCAGATACTGGGTGGCCACCCTCCTGGATCCCGGTACAAAACAAAACTCAGCACTTCCTTCCACCCACCCAAATAGAGAGTAAAATGCAGAATTGGAGACTTGCTGAATTGATCAACTGGAGGACATCTTTTTGGTCTGCTTTACGTTCCTCAAAATGTCACGGTGGAACAACTTAGCGACACATCATGCAGCAGTAGGAGTGCCAAGTAGCCGTAGCGGCAGCAGCAGGCAAGGTGGCAGGAAGCCTAATGGGTGACCTTTGGCAATCTTTGTTTACCCACCTCCACCAACGGCATGGCAATGCAGGGCAACTACAACACACAGAGATCAGCTTAAGATACATGGTGCACGAACTATCTGCGTCTCACCACGATGTTTTTGTCATGTGTTTCCGGAGCCCAATAGAATTCTGGGTATCCAAAATGACGAATGGCCGAGCTCGCCTCACCACGCCATAGAGGTGTTGTCCTGCCCAGCAGCCAGCGTCATATCTGAGTCGGACTTCAGCACAGCTGGAGGTGTTCAATTAAGACAAACGAATCCGACTTCCACAGATAACTGTGGATCGTTTGACTTTTCAATAAGATGAATCAGGCATGGATCTCTGATGAAGTTGTGGCCCCAATTGCCGAGGTCACCGATAGTTGCCAGTCTATTCACATGTCCTCTTTCAAAACAGAATGGTCCTCTTGAAACTTTTTTGAAAATGATCATTTCCTTACTGCAATTTTTATTTCTTTTCCCAACAGTTTCATTTGCTGGTTTGCTGTGAGGAGACTGGAAAAGACAGCAAGGTTTTCATGACAACACCGTATTCCATTTACTCAACTTTTTATCTTTAGAGTTTTCGCAGTGTCAATGGGGTTGAGGTCATGTTGCTGTGTGATACAGCTATATTTATGGTGCTTTGGAACAGAAATGTGGTTTAAGTGGCATATCTCCATCACAATTTTTAATAGTGGCTGAGAGTGATATATTATAATTTTTTGGGGTCATGTTGCTGTGAGATACAGCAATAATCATAGGTCCTTTGGACAGAAATGTGGCTTTTAAGTGGCATTCTCCCTCACAATTTTAACAGTGGTGAGAAGATTTTTATTATTTTTTGGGTCATGCCGCTTTGAAATGCAGCTCAATATACAGGTCCTTTTCTAAAAAAATTTTGGTTTCTAACAGACATTGTTCTTCACAATTGTCCAATCCAAAGTGGCTCATGGGTCATGTTTTGTATTTTTGGGGGGCATTCTGCAGTGACATACAGCTATACTACAGTACTATTATAAAAATTTTTTTTGTTTCTAACAGACATTTGTTCTTTCACAATTGACACAAAGTGGCTCAAGGGTCTTTGCTTTGAATTTGTTTTGGGGGCATTTTGCTGTGACATGCAGACTTATAACAGGTCCTATTATAAAAAAATGGTGTTTCTAAACTGAATTTGTTCTTCACAATTGTCAAGAGTGGCTCAAGGGTGATGGATGCTGTCAGAAAACAGGAATAGGTAGGACACTGTTTAATGGACACATATTGCAAAGATGACTTGTTTTTACAAGATCTGTTAACATAGCTATCAATCCCTGGTATTGAGACAACCAATTTAATACAATTATAAAAGAAAAAACAAAAGAACATTTGGGATTCCACCCTATTTTAAAAATGTTTTCTATAGGAATTAAACTACCTAAAAAACTTGCATGTAAAAATACTGCTAATACCAAATTCCTCTGAAGTGTACAAGGGAGGTACAGGAAGACTTCGACCAGATGTAGGTTATTCAGAGGACATGGAGTATGGAGCACGGACAGAGAACAAAGTACAGAGACAATTTCCTCCAGCACGTTGAGTAAAATGAGAAAAAGAATGCCAAGAAAAAGGGCACCTGGGTGGAACAGGAGCGTTAACCACCAGTATTCCAAGTGAAGCTCAATTGGTCCGCACTCATACGGAGGGGCAAGCGCTACCCAGGTCTTGACTGTGTACTGAGGAAGGCTGGAGGTCTTACCTCACACTTCCGCTTCCGCACTCTGCTTCAGCACGACTGTTTTCGTTGCTGCGTCATAAGGGCATTTTACCGTGTTAATAGATGACGGACACCAGCCTGGCTCTCACCGCACCCACTGTAACTCCGGCCCTGGCTGCTGAACCTGCGTGTTAATAGATGACAGACGCTAGCCTGGTCTCTCACCGCACCCACTGTAAGTCTGGCAGCTGGACCTCCGTGTTAACAGATGGCTGACGGCAGCACTGGCTCTCACCGTTAGGGGCAATCAGGAGAGCTTCAAATTTCTCTAAAAAATCAGATTTTGAAAAAGGTGATTTCTGTGAGGTTAAGTAGTGTCAAAAAGGGTCCAGGGCTGGACACAAATTGCACAATTTGAGGCTTAAAATTTTCTGGGGCTGGAGTCACTATGGGGTCGCATCATTTGATCTCCAGGGGAGTCTGTCCCTAATCAATGAAGAAGGATTTGGAGGAAAAATGAAACCATTGAATTGATTGGCTGAATCAGTCTCAGAAGCCAGGAGGGCAAATGTCTTCTCAACTAAGAAGTGTTTTGGGGATGATTAGGACATTTGTATTACTTATGGGTGTGCGGACGAATTAACACATCTACACGTGTAAAAAATACCTTTAAAAACTGCAGGA
>JAODAL010047754.1:0-29611 GCA_025379985.1 Phyllomedusa bahiana | reverse complement strand
TATACGCCCCCAGATGATTTTAACCGGACATTACTCCTTGTGCTATATAAAGGCCCCCTTTTTTAAAAACGTCCAGTACTGATATAACCAGAGACCTTTACTCCTATGTGATGATATCGCGCCCCCTCTTATAACGTCCAGTATGATAAAAGGTTTTATAAGTCCATATAGTGTTATTTGGGGCGACCTGTCTTGCCCCCCTGTGGTCGCCGGTTTTTGCTGTTGTGTAGCGATCACATGATTGGACTTGCCCCCGTTCACCCCTCTCCTCCTGTCACCGTCCATCTGTCCCTACTTGCCCTTGACAAGAGCCAGAGCCCTGAGGCGCCGGTTGAGGGTCTGTGTGTGTGGACGGAGGGTCTGACCGGCGGCGGCACCATCTCTGCGGCAGCTGTGCCGGGTGCCCATGTCTCTCGCTCTGCAGTGTCTGTCACCTCCAATTGGCACAATCCCAGACAACCACTCACAGCTGATTAACCCCCGCTTATAATGCCCATGTTTCCCCAGCGGAAGGATACACGTAAAGCAGGGGCTGCCGCCCGCCCCGCAACTGTTGCAGTGCAAAATCCACAGCAGGAATTGTTCCGAGCTTAAAATCCCATCCGCCCAAATTTCTGATGTTTTAAAGTTGCGGCCGGGGGGCGAGATTTTCTGCATTTTATAAAAATCTTTCGCCCTCAAGCCCTAATCTGCAGCGGATTAAACCTGATCAATTCCATGTATAAAATGCACGTGTTAAATCCGCGCAGAATGATGCTCCGGATCCGACTCCAAACCGCCTCTGTGGAAAATCCGGCCAATGCTGAAAAAAAAATTACCGTGGTTCCCGGAGCATGGGCAGAATCTTCGCATGGGAAAGAGGCTGAAAATCTCCCTCTGAAATCAGCGTGAAATCCACGTCCAGAAATGAGCATTCACTAAGGGTATCCACGGGGGATGCAGTTTGACTCAAATTCACTCGAATCCAAAAAACAAAAATGTCCCCCTGCAGGCGGCGCCTGTACTATGCGGTGACCGGGCTGCGCCTGTACTATGCGGTGACCGGTCTGCACCCTGTACTATGCGGTGAGGCGCAAGCGTTACTATGGGGACCGGGCTGCACCCTTTTCTTGCGGTGAGCGGCGCTGCAGCCTGTACTATGAGGGCGTCTGCCCTTACTATCCCGGGACCGGGTTGCGCCTGTACTATGCCGGGGGACCGGTGCGCTTGTACTATGCCGGTGACCGGCCCTGCACCCGTACTATGCCGGTGAGCGGCGCTGACCTGTCTATGCCTGAGGGGGTGCAGCTGTACTATGCAGGGAGGCGCTGCAGCCTGTACTTGAGGTGAGGCTTCAGCCTGTATTTGGGGGTGGGGGGCCCTGCGCCTTATTGCGGGGGCCCGGGCGCACCCCGTACTATGCGGTGAGGGGCGCTGCACCCTGTACTACCCGGTTGCCCGGCTCTGCGCCTGTCCCTATGGGGGGTGACCGGGGCAGCCTTTTTATGGGGTTGGCGCTGCAGCTGTACTAGGGCAGGTGACGGCGCTGCAGCCTGTTACTATCCCGGTACGGCCTGCACCCTGTACTTCCCGGTGGGCCCGGCCCTGAGCCTTGTCTATCCCGGGGGGGGAAACCCCCGGGGGGTGCAGCCTGTTACTATGCCATGAGCGGGCCCCTGCGCCGTACTTGAGGTTTTTTAAACGGGGGCCAGTGTCATGCGGTGACCCGGCGCGCGCCTGTATATCCCGGTGCCGGGCTGCACCCCTGTACTTCCCGGGGACGGGGTGCGCCTGTCTTGGGTGGCGGGCTGCGCTGTATACCCGGTGGCGGCCCTGCAGCTGACTATGCCGTGGCGACGCTGAAACCCTGACTATGCCGGTGCCCGGCCTGGCCTGTCTATGCGGTGACGGCGCTGCAGCCTGTGCTATGCCGGTGAGCGGTGCTGCTGCCTGTACTATGCTGGTGAGCGGAGCTGCAGCCTGTACTATGCTGGTGAGCGGCGCTGCAGCCTGTACTATGCCGGTGACCGGCTCTGCAGCCTGTACTATGCCGATGAGCGGCGCTGCAGCCTGTACTATGCAGGTGACCGGTGCAGCAGCCTGTACTATGCCGGTGACCGGCCCTGCAGCCTGTACTATGCTGGTGACCGGCGCTGCAGCCTGTACTATGCCGGTGAGCGGCGCTGCAGCCTGTACTATGCCGGTGAGCGGCGCTGCAGCCTGTACTATGCCGGTGACCGGCCCTGCAGCCTGTACTATGCAGGTGACCGGAGCTGCAGCCTGTACTATGCCGGTGAGCGGCGCTGCAGCCTGTACTATGCCGGTGAGCGGCGCTGCAGCCTGTACTATGCCGGTGACCGGCGCTGCAGCCTGTACTGTGCTGGTGAGCGGCGCTGCAGCCTGTTCTATGCCGGTGAGCGGCGCTGCAGCCTGTACTATGCCGGTGACCGGCGCTGCAGCCTGTACTATGCCGGTGACCGGCTCTGCAGCCTGTACTATGCAGGTGACCGGCTCTGCAGCCTGTACTATGCCGGTGACCGGTGCTGCAGCCTGTACTATGCAGGTGACCGGCTCTGCAGCCTGTACTATGCCGGTGACCGGCCCTGCAGCCTGTACTATGCCGGTGACCGGCGCTGCAGCCTGTGCTATGCTGGTGACCGGCGCTGCAGCCTGTACTATGCCGGTGACTGGCTCTGCTATGCGGAGTGACGTCGTGTGACCGCGTCTTGGGGTCTGCGCTGCTTTCGTGCAACATCGGGTTTCCCTGGCAACACAAGAGCGCCGGCTGCGGGCGCGGAGTCTGTAGTTTCCTTTCGTTTCCAGACAAATCCTTTCCTCCCTGACAACAGCACGTGTACAGAGAGCCATCACCGGCGCCAGTGTGAACAACGTCCTATCACTGCTCAGACTCCTGAGGAAGTGGCCCCGCCCACCAGACTCCTTAAAACAGGAAGTGGGCATCAAAACTGGTTAATAGTAAGACTTTCTGTTGCCCATAGCGACCAATGAAATCTCATAGCAACGAAACAGAGGCCATAGCAACCGATCAACTCTCATAGCAATGAAACAGAACCCATAGAAGCTTATAAGAGCCCATAGCAACCACAGCCCAGAGCGACCGGGACCCATAGCAACCACAGCCCATAGCATCCAGAGCCCATAGCAACCACAGCCCATAGCATCCAGAGCTCATAACAACCACAGCCCATAGCATCCAGAGCTCATAGCAACCACAGCCCATAGCATCCAGAGCTCATAGCAACCACAGCCCATAGCAACCAGAGCTCATAACAACCACAGCCCATAGCAACCAATCAGAGCGCAGCTTTCATTTTCCCAGAGTGTTTAGAGACATGAAAGCTGCGCTCTGATTGGTTGCTATGAGCTATGATCGGTTGCTATGGGCAACAAGATGACCCCTCTCCCCATGGCACCAGCTCTACAAACAGCCCCTCAGCGGCCATTGACCCCGGGGGTATTATTAGGATGTTTCCTGTGATTATTCAGGCTTGTAATATAGGGAGGTGTTAATAGATGAATATTTGGCAGCATGGAGGTAACTGCGGGAGGTCGGAGGATGTTGTAATCCTTCATGGTATGAGGGGTAATTATTATTGGATCCGCAGAGCATATCCTGCCAGGGTCACCATGGATACTGCCACCTGTGGAGGCCCCTTTTTTTGGGGGGCTTTTGCCCAAAGTGTGTGGGGCGGGGCTTGTGAGCAATATAGAGATATAGATGCCCTCTATGACAGGCCTTCCGTCTATTCCTCTGTGCTGCTGTGGTTGTGCCCATGGGGATATATGTCTCACCCACCATGTCTTTTTTTTTTTTTTAGTAGGCCCAATTTCCCCTTAAATTTTCTTTTGCACGAAATATGTCGGTTTTTTCCCCCCACTATCCGAAGGTGCCCCAGAGTAAAAGCGTTCCAGGAGACGGGGGGAAATGTATCCGGGCCCCGGGACTGCACCCCCGGGCGGGGAAAACCCAGAGCGGGTGAGCCCCAAAACGGGTCCCCCCGAAAAAAACCCAACAGAATAGGGAGCGCGCTCTGGAGGAAAATTACAGGATTTTAACTCGGGAAAAGTAATGTATGTACAGTGACTGCCCAGAAGAATAGTGGGGGGTTCAGCTCTGGAGGATAATACGGGAAATGAAAACTCAGGTTTCATTTACAGGATAATTTAATGTATGTACAGGGGACTGCCCCCGGGAAAATAGTGAGTGCGGCCCCGGGGAGGTTTAAATTTAGGATGTAACTCAGGTCGTACAGGATAAGAAATGTATGTACAGTAAATCCCACCAGCAGAATAGTAGCCCCAAGTTTCTGGAGGAAAAATACAGGTTTTTAAAACTCGGATCAGTAAGGAAAAAGAAATGTATGTACACAGGGGACTGACCAGCAGAATTTTTGTGGCGCAGCTTGGAGGAAAATTTCCGGATAAGTAAGGTTTTGTACAGTGACTGTACCACCCAGATAGTGAGTGCAGTTGGAGGAATTTTAAAGGGATGAAAATTCAGGTTTCAGAAACAGGATAAGAAAATGTATGTCCCGTGACGCACCAGCAGAATAGTGGGGTGCGCTTGGAGGTTTAATTACAGGATTTTAACCCCGGATAGTACGGGGAAAAGAAATTGTATTTTAAGTGAGTGCACCAGCAGAATAGTGACCACCCCCCCCCCCCCCAATCCCCCCCCCCCCCCCCCCCCCCCCCCCCCCCCCCCCCCCCCCCCCCCCCCCCCCCCCCCGCCCTCTCCCCGTCCCCGCCATCCCCCCCCCCCCCCCCCCCCCCCCCACCCCCCCCCTTGGAGGTAATACGGTTTGAAAATCAGGTTTGTAAGGTAAGTAATGTTTTTAAAACCGTGATGAAACCAGCGAATATTGGGGGCAAAGCTCGGAGGATAAAAACCGGTTTGAAAACTCGGGGATCAGTCCCAGGATAAGTGTTTTGATGTCCCGGGGGGAAGAGGGGGGTTTAAACCCCCCGCGAAACGCTTTGTTTTTGTTTTTTTAAAAAATTTTCCCTAAAAACTTAAATTTGTTGAGTTAGATCCAGTTGTATTTCCCCCTTCAGCGCTTCATTGTTTTGGGCCCCAAAAAACCCTATGTGAAAAATTTTTCGTTTGTTGTTTGAGAAAGTTTTGGAAAAGGTTAATGTATTTTCCAGTGACGGGCCCCCAAAGCAGAATAGTGAGTGCGGGCTCTGGAGAAAAATTTCAGGATTTTAACTCAGGTACAGTACAGGATAAAAATTTGTATGTACAGTAACTCCCAAAAGCAAAATTAGTGACGAAGCTCGGGGGGGGATAAAACGGGGGGAGGGAAAACTCAGGATCGTAAAGGACCCAGTAATGTATGTACACAGTGACTGCCCCAAAGCGAATAGTGAGCGCAGCTCGGGAAAGCAAAATACAGGATGAAAATCAGGTTTCAGTACAGGAAAAGAATGTTTGTAAAAGTGCTGCCCCGGCGAATAGTGAGCGCAGCTTGGAGGAAAAATACAGGATGTAATCAGGATAATTTCCCAGGTTTAAGAAATTGTATTTTCAGTGACTGCCCCCAGCAGAATGGTGAGCGCGCTCTGGAGGTTTTACGGAGGAAACTTCGGGAAATCGTACAGGAAAGAAATTTTTATGACAGGTTTTCCACCGCAAAAATGTGAGTGCAGCTTGGAGGAAAATTACTGGATGTAATTTAGGATCATTTTCCCTGAGTGTAGGGGAGATTTTTCCCAGATGCCGGATTATTTTGTCTCTATAAATTTTTAAACCCCGGTGTCTCCCCTAATAAATTTTTACCCTTTTGGGGGGCAATGATTTTTTTGGGAAAAATTTTGATTAAAAACCTTTTTCCCTGCAGCAATGGTCAGTTCCTCTGCAGATTTCCATGCTGGATTTTCCACTGATATGAGCAGGAGATTTTAAGGGTCAATAAAATCAGTGAATTTGTTGTGTCAGGTGATTCGCAGGCTTCACTGTGTTATTTCTGTGATTTGCTCCATACAGATCCAGAGCTGTTCTCAGTCTCTACATTACACAGCTTGGATGTTTGGGCCCCCCACTTTTTTTTAAAAGATGGTTTTTCATCATAAAAACAAATTAACCTTTAGAAAAAAAAGAAAAAAAAACAGGTGAATAGTAAATAGGAAAGATGTATGTAAATATATAAACCCGAATAAGTTTAAAAAGTATAAACCCCCAGGGCGTAGTTTATTGAGACCCTAAGGGTTAAAATGTTTTAGGAAAAAAACATCCAATAAAACCTTTTTGGGGGGTAATTTTTGAACTTTAAACTTCCCCCTTCGTGGTTTGGTTTTAACACTTTTTATTCCAATGAAAAGGAAGGGTATCCGTCCCCCATCATGAATCTAAACCATGAGAGGTAAAAGCAGAGAAAAAGTGTAAAATTGAAACTTTGGTGTCTGAAAATGGCGACGTATTTGTACTTTGGCTGACCCGCGTACTGCCCTTCGTATGTAGTTTGCCCAAAATTGCATGAAATAACATAAACAACGTATGCCGTGCTGCAATTAAATTTAAAATTTTTTAAAATTTTGGGTTCTTTTGATGTCCCCAAAAGGAAAAGAAAAAATAACCATGGGTTTCAAAAACCCCCCTTTCAACAGAAAACATCTCGTAAGTGGCTTTTGAAGCCCGTCAGGATGATTAAAAAAAGGTAGGTTTTTTTATGTAAAGTTTGGGAACATGGAAGGAGGAAAAGGGTAAATTGCTAAAGTTAGAGCTTTTTTTCGCCACACTTTTAAATTTTTTTCTAGGATTTTTTGATAACCAGGATTTTATAATTGGGGGAAGGGATTTCTTTTAAACCCGGGAAATGGCATTAAACTCTATGGGGTATGTTTTTTGAAAAAAAACTTTTTAAAAGGGGGCCATTTTGATTTTTTTTAAATATTGGGAAGGGAAAAAGGTTACTCCTTGAAAAAGATGCCACCTTTGGTGAAACCCCGCGCAACATCCAAATTTGGGGGATTGGGGGCTGCCCCAAGGGTCATATCCAAAGGGACATGCTTGTTTTGAATAGGTTGGGTTTCCTTTTCATTTCTTTTTAAGCGAAGAGGGTTTACCAAAGGTATTGGGTTTTAGGTATGAAAGGGGGGTTTGGGAGGAAAGGGCCCTGTTTAAAATTTGGGATTTCCCAGCAATATCCTTTCGGGAGGATCGTTTTGGAAACAGGGGGGACACGGGAAAAACCCGTAAGGATAAAAACTAGATAAAAAAAGTGATATGGTGGAAAATTTAAAAATTTAAAACCGCAAAGAGAAAAAATTCCGAATATCAAAACTGAAATTTTTTTTCCTCTTTGGGGGTTTATTTTAAAAAATTTCCCCCATCATCACTTTTTTTATCTAGTTTTAATCCCTTATGGTTGTTCCCGTGGGGTGCCCTGACCCAAAAGCAAAGCCCTTTCCTTTAAGGCCCCGTTCAAACAAACTTATTTCGCCGCGGATTGGCCCCCTTTATGCGCGTGGGTTTTTGGGCCCCTTCAGTAGGGCCCTCCAATCCGCCCCCGAAAATTTCGGTAATCCCCCTTTTTCTTTTTGGAACATTTGGTTTTCCTTTCGCCCCTTTGGGTAGCTGGGGAAAATTCCGCCGGGGGGGAGAATGGAAAATGCACAGTATCAGGCGAAATACGCCCCGTGGTTAAGGAAAGTCTAGGGGGCCCGGGGGGCCAACCCCCCCCACCCGCCCCGCCCCCTTATTCAAGCCGGGAATTGCGGGAGCGAAAATTCCGGTCGAAATTTCCCGGTTTTGGGGGTAACCCGTGTAAACCCGGGGTTTAAGGGAAAATTGTTGCGGGGAAAAGTTTTTACACCCCCGTTCCTCCATCCCGGGCATACTTTTAAAAATCAATATTTTTGGGTGAAAAATCTTCCCCTTTAAAAAGAAATTAACTATGGATTCATCCTTTTTCAAAAAAAAGCTTGTGCCTTGGATATGAGTTTGAGGCACGCCAAAAACCCCAATTGGATGTTGCTTCGGGGCTCACAGAAGGTGGCATCTTTTTCTAGGAGTAACCTTATTTCTTCCAATATTAAAAAAAAACCCTAATGTTTTCCCCTAATAGTATTTTCAACAACATACTCAGGGGGTTTTAAATTGCTATTTAAAGGATTTTAAAGAAATAGGCGATCCCTTTTTCAGGCTAACTGAGTATATTTAAATGGTGAGCTTTCGAGGAACTGGGCCCCCTTTCTTCAAAAATGGTTATAAAAGAAATTAAAAATTTCACGACTTTTTATAAAAAAAAAGGACAGGGGCCCTTTCAAAGAAACTTCGAATTCTTAAAAATAACAAAATGCAATATAGCAAAAAATTTTTTTTAAAAACGGGTTTAAAGCAATCAACTATTGGAAACTTGGGGGCGTGACAGGGGGGAAATCGGTATTTCTGGTTTATCTAGCACCCAACAGGCCGTGTTTTTGGGGCCCATCAAAGTTCTACTTTGTTTGACATAAAGCGGGGAATGAATATTTACCCCTTTGGGCAGGGTCTGAAATTTTTGCTTTAAATTTTAAAATTTTCCCAAATCCTTTCTTCCCCCCTCTGCGTTTTTAAAGTGCCCCCTTTAAAAACCCCACCAATTTCAGATTTCAATCCCAAGTGGTCCCTTGGAGAAGATCTTTTGGCTTTTTAATTAATAGTGAACTATGGGAGTTCTTTGCGCTGGCCCCGGTCTCTGCCCCTTTTTCCCCCCCACTTTTGGGCCTGTGATGGGACATTGCGCCACATAATCAGTTACCCCCCACATTGCTAGCCCTGCGGGAAAAATTGCCCCCCCTAATTTGAAAACCTCCCTGAGGGCCCATTTTGGCAACCGGGATGTAGAACCTTGTAAAACAAAACATTACCCCACAAGGATAGATTTTGGCAGCAGGGTCGGGGACACCTGGAAAAACTAAATTCCCCAAACAACCTTTTTCCCCCAGTCTTACAGTTCATACTAAAGCCAAAACTTTTTAAAATTTTGGAGAGGACCTATATTAAAGCGAATGGGAACTTCTTTGGGGTCAAGTTGGGGCCCCCCCAGTATGAAAAACTCTTTATGGCTAAAACGGGAAAGGGGGCGTATCTATCCAATGCACCCCCAAAAACCATGTTTTTACCCCCTTTTACATCGAGGATATCATTGTAATCGGGAAATTTCCCCGGGCGAGGGGGCCCCTAATTCTTTTCCCATAATGCCTTCAATAACTTCCACCCCCCCTTAACCCTAAGCTTCCCTTTTCCAAGAGAAAAATTCCACTTTCGGGTTACTAAAAACCCCATCAAAGAGCCCCCCGGCCCTACTCACTTCAGTGTACCAAAAACCCGACAGACAGAACGGCCTCCCTTGGGGAAGGGACAGCTTCCCCCCCCAAACCACACAAAAACCAATCCTTTTATATACCCCGGCTATCCCCGGTAAAAAGGTTTTGCTCCAACAAGACAAAACCTGGTTTAAAACACCCCCGGGAAATCGGAGGCAAAATTTCCCCCTTTTGGGATACGGGGGCCAAAAGTGACGGACAATAAAATCAGCAAGCGGCCCCCAAATTAACAGGACGGGTCTGCTCCCCATAAAAAGGAAAACCCAAAAGGAGAACGAGCCCCCTTTAGTTGTCACCTACAACCCACGTGGAGACCCTACGAAATTGCCAAGGAACTTTAAAAACCTGTGCTACATAGGGAAAACAGACCCCAAAAAGACTATTCCCAGCCCCCCCTTCCCTTTCCCCTTTTTCGGCAACCCCCAAAAACCTGCGGGGGTTTTTATTGTCCGGCCCCCCTGAATCCCCCAAATGAAAAGGCCCCTCAACCCTGCCTGCAAAAAAAGGTGAAAGACCTGCCTGTCAACCCCAAAACTGCTGACAGTGTACCTTTTCCCAAAGGGTCCCGCAGGTGCACAGAATTATGGGGACTTTTTCCCTGCGGGTCTAGCAAGGGGGTTTGTATCTGTTTATGTGTATGCAAGGGCCCTCCCAACGGGGCCTTTATGTGGGGGAAACCAGGGAGGGGACTCACCCCAGCTTATGAACTCACATAGATTTCACTTTTTTTTAAAGCGAATGATTTCCAGTGGCAAACCTTTCCCTCCAGGAGGCCCACTGTATTGAAGTTCTAAAGGGATTATGGTTTTAATGGGACATTTTTTAAGACGCAGAGGGAAAAGAAAGGAGGGGGGTTTTTAAAATTTAATGCAAAAAATTTCAGACTCTGCAAAATGGGGGCTAAATTTCATGCCAGTTTTATGTAAAAACTATGGTGGAACTGTGAGGGTCACAAATCCCGGCTGAGGGCTGCTAGTTTTAAGCGCAGAAATACTGACCCCCTCTGCCCACGCCTCACAATTTTTCCTTTTTGTTGATTGCTTGACCTTTTTGTAAAAAAACTTTCTGTTATATTGCATTTTGTTTTTGGGTTAAGTTTTTCGAAGTTTCTTGAAGGCCCGGGTTTCTTTTGTGTATTAAAAGTCTGTAAATTTTTAAAATTTCTTGTTTTTAAATCATGTCTGAAAAAGGGAGTAGTTCTCTAAAAAGCTCACCACAAATTACTCAGTTAGCCTGAAAAAGGTATCGCCTGATTTCTTTTTAAAGGGGTTTTTTTAAATTTCCCTATCAGCAACGTGGAATAGTTGATAATCACTAGGACCATGCATTTAGGGTTACAAACGGTTTTACCGTGTGAGTGACTTCTTTTCTTTTTTTTCTGTTAAAAATAAACAAAAATATTAAACTAATATAGAACGCACTAGAGTTATGGTGTCCATTTCTCGTTGATGCTGATGTTGATTTTTTCCAGCTTAGTTGCGCTGTTGGAACCTAATTGCGTGTTGCTGAACTCCATGCTTATTTAGCTAATTGTGTCCGTATGTGATTATCTATAGGAAGCGCACATTAGAGTGTCTTATAAGCTACAAACAAGATGTGCATTAAGTATAGCGCCGGCTGATTTCTTCACTCTTCATTCGTCTTTTCTTTGGCTTAATCACGGTTCAATCAGTTTACTTACTACAGATTTTTTTATAAGATATATAATTTAATTACCTCCATTATTGATCCTGGTTAATCATAGATCCTAAGAAAAATGGATTTAGATGTGTGGCAAAAAAAAAGCTCTAACTTTAGCATGTATAACTTTCTCCTTCCATTCTGATACCAACTTTTCATAAAAAAAACCATGGTTTAATATCTCTGACCTGCTTCAGATGCGCACGTGCGGATGTATCTGTTGTAAAGTCTTGAAACCCTTGGTTAGCTTTTTCTTATCCTTTGTGTACATCAAAAGAATCCAAGATTAAAAGTTTTATTCTAATGGCAGCACTGCCATCACGTTGTTCATGGTATTTCAGGCAAGTATTGCAAACATTAATAGTTGTAGGCAGTTTACTGCTTGTCAGCTCAAGTCACGAATACGTCGCCATCTTCAGACCCAATTTGTGCAGTTATTACACGTATCCTCTTGCGGTTTCACTCTCACATGTACTTAGGAGCTCAATGATGGTTGTACGGATTTCCCTTCCTGTCATTGGACATAGAATGGTGTTATACACTCCGAAGGGGTGAAGATTATGTTCAAAATATTACGGTCTAGAGAGGTTTATTGGAATGTTCCTTCTCAGAACATATTTTTCCTTATGGTCTACATAGACGTAAGACCTGGTTGGGCGTATTCTATTAAAACGTATATTCTGTTTATATATTTACATATCATCTTTCTCTATTTCATCATATTTCACCTGTTTTTTTTCTTTGTTGTTTTGCAGCTGCGTTAAATGTGTGTTATGATGTATTAAACATCGTGTTGATTGTCTTTTAGCCATCGGGTATTGGTTGTTGTATATATTTTTATATCTTGTTACACATGCTTGTTTGGTATGCTGTGGATGTAAGGGACTCTGAGGCCTGAAACGCGTAAGGGCCGCTTGTCACCTACTTTGTTTTTTAATCGACCATTATCAATAAAGCTGCAAGATTTTATGCATAGCGCTGGACTACCGTCTGCCTTCTCATACAGTTGGTTTGGATCTGTGCACTTTAAAGGGTTTGTGAGCTGCAACTACTGTTTATCCTTCCCTTTAATTAACCCTTTGCTTTGCTCCAGGAGCGGCTCCTGTTGTCCGTCCTGCCGCGACACGTCGCAATGGAGATGAAGGCCGACATCAACGCCAAGCAGGAAGATATGATGTTCCACAAAATCATCATTATACAGGAAGCACGACACGTATAGTAGGTGGCGTGAGAAGTGTCCTAGAAATCATGGGCGTCTCAGGAGGGGGTTCCTCGGGGGGTCTGACCTGAATATGTGGTATACTAATCACTCACCCCAGGCCCGCCCACATAAACACCCAAATGACTCACTACACCCAGACCCTCCCTACCATATACCCCCCATGACTCCACGCCTCGGACCATCCACATAACCCCCACTGACCTCACACACCCCGGCCGCCCACATAACCCCCACTGACCTCACACACCCCGGCCGCCCACATAACCCCCACAGACCTCACACACCCAGACCCACTACCATAACACCCCCTCTGACCCTCCAACACCAGAACCCCCAATAAACCACCACTGACCTCAACAACCCCGACACGCCCCCAATCATAACCCCTGACCTCACACACCCAGAACCCCCCCACATAACCACCCAACTGAACCTCAACACACACCAGGCACCCCCACACCATCAAGCCCCCACTGACCTCACACACCCCGGCCGTCCACCATAAACCCCCCAATGACTCTACCACCTGGCCCGCCCACATACATCCCACTCTGAACCTCAAACCACCACCCAGACCCCACCCACATAACCACTCATTGTGACCACTCACCACACCCTTGGGGACCCCAATCATAACCCTACACTGACTACAACAACAGACCCACCATCATACCCTCACTGGAAACTCCACTTCAACAGAACACATCCACACTATCCCTCTTCTGTACCTCGACAACACCCCAGCCCCCCTCATAACTACACTGAACTTTCACGCATCACCCGTCACATCCAACATTAACCACCTCACTGTCCACCTCACACCCTGACCCCCCACTCTAACCACCCCTCTTGTCATTCAACTCACACACCCAGACCCCCCACATAACCCTCACTGACCTCACACACCCAGACCCCCCACATAACCCCCACTGACCTCACACACCACTCACTGACCATTCCAACTAACCCCACTGTCCCTCACTACATATCCCTGACTTACACTTAAAACCCCACTAGACCATCCTACTCATCCCAGCTACCCAAACAGTACCCCACACCGGGACCTACTCTACACTCCCGGTCCGCCTCCACTTAATCCCACCACTGTCCTCACCACACCAAGACTCGCCCTCACATATCCCCCACTGACCTCACACACCCTGTCCTCCCACTTTATTCTCCCCCACTGACCCTCTCCACCACACCCTCCGGCTACGCCACACACTAACCCCCACTGTCCACACACACCCTAGAACCCTACCTATCCCCCCATCATGACACTCACTCATCACTCATGTCCCGCCCATCTTCTACACCCTACGCACTGACCTCACAAACCCAGGACCCCACAATTAATACCCCCTCCGGAACCCGCACTCATCCTGTCCCCGCTCTAGAACAACCTCTGACCTCAACTCACCCAGGACCCCCCACATAACCACCACTGACATCTCACACCACAGGACCCACCCACAACAGATCCCATCTCCTGTCCATCTATACTACTCACTCGGGCGCCCACTATCCCTCTCTTGTCCTCCTACTCACCCACCCCACACATACAGCAATACTTATAACACCCCCCTCTGACCTCACACACCCAGACCCCCCACATAACCCCCACTGATCCTATCACGTCCACATGATCCCCCACATTACCACCACTGTCCGCTCTTCACCCCGGCGCCTATCATAACCCTCACCAGCTGAACCTCTGACACACCGGTCCGCCAACATTCATCCCACTCTGACCTCACTCACCAAGTACCACCGCACATAATCCACTTCCCCTCTGACCCTCTCTACACCCCTTACCCCACATAACCCCCACTGACCTCACACACCCAGACCCCCCCCCATAACCCCCAGTGACAGTCCACATAAACCCAGTGTCCCCCAAATTACACCCACTGCACAGCACTCACCACCGGCCCCCCGCCCACATACACCACCCACATGAGACCTCACACAATACCCGGCCCGCCATCTTAACCCCACATCTGACCTCACTCACCCAGACCCCCCACTATAACACTCCCCTCACTGACTCTCATCACAAACAGACCCCACCGCTTTCCCCCTACTGAACATTCTCTACTCCCCCGACCATCACTAATATATAACCCCACTGACCTCACACACCCAGACCCCCCACATAACCCCCACTGACCTCACACACCCAGCCCGCCACATCATTTAACCCCTGTTGACCTCTCACCCACCCCAGACACCCCAACATAACCCAACAGTGTCCTCGCACACTCCCGGATCAACCCACATAACCCCAAGACATCACTCAAACCCCACCGGACCAGCCCACATAACCCCCAGTGTCACTAAAGACCACTGCTTACACTCATACATTATCACCCCTCTGACCTCACACATACCCATCACTCATCATTAAAACCCCCTGACCTAACTCAACCCCAACTCCATACACATAACCCCCACTGACAGCACACACCCTGGACCCCACCTACATAAACCTCACCACCTGACCTCTACCACACCCCGGCACGCCCCACATAACACCCCCAAGTCGTCCCGCACACACCACTCGATAGCCCCCCCACATAACCCCCACTGACCTCACACACCCAGACCCCCCACATAACCCCCACTGACCTCACACACCCAGACCCCCCCATAACCCCCACTGACCTCACACACCCCGGCCGCCCATACACCTGATTCCAGTGACATCACAACCAGACCCCCACATTACTCCCACTGGGACCTCACACAACCCGGGCCTCCACTCATACACCACCTCCTCTGAACCTCTCTACCAAGGCCGCCCTCTTAATCCCCCACTAGCCGCTCCACAAACCGGAAAAACCACCTTCTACCCCCCTCTGATCCTCTCATCCACCCCGGCCCAGCCCACATATACAACTCCACCTATGATCCCTCCACATACACCAGACCGCCCCAACATAACCTCCCAGCCTGATCCTCACTACAACACAGATACCCCCAACATAACACGCCCACTGACCAAACACACCACCGACCCCTCTCCCAATAACCCCCAGTGACCTCACACACCCAGACCCCCCACACATTACCCCCGTGAACCTCATACACACCAGACTCCACCACGCATATTACACACTGACACTCACATCACCAATGGACCATCCACATAACCCCACTGACCTCACTTCAACCTGGCCGCCAACTTCTTTACACACTCTGACTCTCACTCTACCCGGCACGCCCCACATTACACCCCCCACTGGACCTCTACACCACCAGGACCCCACACATACCCAAATAGACTCACACACACCCAAAACCATCTCACAGTAAAACCCTCACTGACCTCACACACCCAGACCATCCACATAACCCCCACTGACCTCACACTCCCTCGGGCTCCATATCCTCATAAACCCCCAAGTATCAAACACACCACATGTACCCCAACATAAATCCCTCCATCGACATCACACACCCAAGAACACAACATCAGATACCCCCTACTGACCTCACACACCCAGACCCGCCCACATTAACCCCACTTGAACTCAACACACCAGACCCCCCCATCCATTTACTACCCCACTGACCTCACACACCCAGGCCGCCCACATAACCCCCACTGACCTCAAAAACCCACCAGACCGCCCTCATGAACCCCCAACTGACCTCACATACCCTGACCCCACATTACCCCCCACTGTCCTTAACAACACCAGACCGCCCACATAACCCTCACTTACCCCATAATGTAGCGGAGGCTTTCTGTATTGAGTTCTGAAGGGATTGACCCGCTGGCTGTGCGTCTCTGCAGACATGTCGGCTGCTAGTACCCCTCCTTATAAACCCCTTTTGGGGGGGGGGTTTTCTCCCCCACTCTTGAGGCTGGGCCGGGTATGAGTGCTAGCTCTGCAGCCCACTGCTATACTCATCTCACAGTCTATTGATCCGGGGTGAGGACTGCACAGAACATCTCTGCCGTCTACATAAGATACATTTGGTAATCACCGCTGCAGTGATCGCCGCCGCCTCGTGAATGTTCCCCCATGAGGCGAAATAAGGCACGAGACCCAAAGCAGCTAAATCTCCGACAGTGCTGACAAATCCCCCATCCACACCGGGTACTTCCATCCCATATCAGTGACATTCAGGGCCCTCCAAACCATAATCAGCCCCACTGATCAGCGCCAGCTGGGACGTCACATTCAAAGCACGACGGACAGAATAGTGAGCGCAGCTCTGTAAGATAATACAGGATGTAACTAGGATCGAGTTCTGGATTAAGTAATGTCATGTACAGTGACTGCTCACTAGCAGAAACAGGAGTGGACAGCTCTGGAGGATAATACAGGATGTAACTCGGGTTCACGTACAGGATAAGTATTGTATGTAACAGTGCACTGCCACCAGCAGAAATAAGTGAGTGCAGCTCTGGAGGATAATACAGGATGTAACTCAGGATCTCAGTTATGGGATAAAAGTAATGTATGTACAGTGACTGCACCAGCAGAATACGGTGAGTGGCAGCTTCTGGAGGTATATACAGGATGTCAACTAAGGCATCTAGCAAACGAGGATAAGTAATGTATAGTACAGTGAACTGCACCAGCAGAATAGTGCAGTGCAGCTTGGAGCGATCAATAGCAGGATGTAACTCAGTAATGGATATGTAATGTATGTAACAGTGACTGCACCAGCAGAATCAGTGAGTGCTAAGCTCTGGAGGATAATTACAGGATGTAACTAAGGATCAGCCTCCAACACAGGATAATGTAATGTTTGTACAGTGACGTGCACCTGCAGAATGTGAGAGCTGCTCATGGAAGAATAATGTCAGGATTGTAACTCCGGACTCAGTACAGGATAAAGTAAGTATGTACAGTGACTGCAAGAGATTAGTGAGAGCAGCTCTGGAGGATTAATACAGGATGTAACTCAGGACAGTAAAGGATTAAGTAATGTTATGTTTCACATTGACTGCTTCCAGCCAGGAATAGTGCAGCGCAGCTCTGGAAAAATAATACAGGATGTACTCAGGATAAGTATGTATGTTTCAGTCGACTGCCACCAGCCGAATAGTGAGTGCAGCTCTGGAGGATAATACAGGATTGTAAATCTCAGGTTCAGTTACAGGATAAGTATGTATGTTACAGTGACTGCACAGCCAGAATAGTGAGTGCAGCCTCTGGAGGATAATACAAGGATGTAACTCTGCGATTCCGTCAAGGATATGTATTGTACAGTCGCTCTGCCCCAGCAGAATAGTGAGTGCAGCTACTGGAGGATATTTTACAGGATGTATACTCCGGAATCAGTACAGGATAAGTACATGTATGTACAGTACTTGCCACCACGCCGAATAGTGAGTGCTAGCTTTCCTGAGGCCATATACAGGATGTACACTCAGGATTCAGTACAGGATATAGTAATGTATTGTCGAGTGACTGCACAGCAGAATAGTGAGCGCAGTCTGGAGGATATTACAGGCTGTAACTCAGGATCCGTACAGGATAAAGTAATGTATGTACAGTGATTGCTACACCAGCAGAATACGTGAGTGCAGCTTCTGGAGGATACTTACCAGGAATGTACTCAGGATCAGTACAGGACTAATGTGATTTGATGTACATCCTGTGACTGCAACTGCATGGTATAGTGAGCGCAGCTTGGAGGATTAATACAGGATGTAACTCAAGGATCTCAGTACTGGATAAGTAATGTTATGTACAGTGATCTGCACCAGCAGATATTGTGAGTGCAGGCTCTGGAGGATAATATCAGGATGTAAACTACCAGGATCGTACAGGATTGCAATGTATGTCAGTGACTGCTCCTCAGCAGAATCAGTGAGCCACTGCTCTGGAAGAGATATACGGATGTAACTCAGCGATCAGTACAAGGATCAGTAATGTAGGTAACAGTGACTGCTACAGCATGTGAATAGTGAGCGCAGCTCAGGAGGATAAATACCAGGATGTAACTCAGGATCTAGTACAGCGATAAGTAATGTTTCTGTACAGTGACAGCACCAGCAGAAATAGTGAGTGACAGCTCTGGAGGATCTATTACAAGGTATGAAACTCAGGATTAGTACAGGGATAACGGTAATGTACTGAACTAGTGACTGCACAGCGATAGTGAGCGCAGCACTCTGGAAGGATCATACAGGTATGGAACTTCAGGTTCAGATATAAGTAATGTAATGATAAACAGTGGACTGCTACCAAGCAGGAATAGTGAGTGCAGCTCTAGGAGTTAATACAGGAAAAGGGGTAACTCTGGATTATTTTTTTTTTTTTTTTTTTAGTAACAAGGATAAGTAATGTAGTGGACAGTTACTGCGACCAGCAGAATAGTGAGTGCAGGCTCTGGAGGATAATACAGGATGTAATCACTGATCAGTACAGGATAGGTATTGTATGTACAGTGACAGCCACCAAGCAGATTAGTGAGCGCATGCTCTGGAGTGTAATCTGGATGTAACACAGGTTCAGTACAGGATAAGTAATATAGTACAGTGACCTTGCACCAGCAGAATAGTGAGTTGCAGCATCTGGAGGGAGAATACAGGGAGTAAACTAGGATTAGTACAGGATAATGTATAGTATCGTACAGTACTGCATCCACGCATATAGTTAGTGCAGTCTGGAGTGTAATACCAGGATGTAACTCGGGATCTCAGTACAAGGATAAGTAATGTATTGTACAAGTCGACTGCATCCAGCATGAATAGTGAGTACATGATCTGGTAGGATAAATACAGGATGCTAACTTCAGATTAGTACAGGAAAGTTATGTAGTACAGTGACTGCTCACCTCTGCAGATTTTAGTTGAGTTTGCAGCTTGGAGAGGATAGAATACAGGATGTAATACATCAGGATCTGTCAGATAAGTAAATGTATGTATCAGTGATGTCTCAGCAGAATAGATGAGCGCAGTCTATGGAGGATAATTACAGGATGTAACTCAGGATCAGAAAACAGCATAAGTTATGTATGTACTACAGTGTCTGCACCAGCAGAATGTGAGCGCGCTCTGGAGGATAATAATACATGGATGTAACTTAGGATCAGTAAGGATAAGTTAATGTATGTTCAGTGACTGCACCAGCAAGAAATAGTGAGTGCAGCACTTGGTAAGCATAATACCAGGATGTAACTCTGGATCAGTACAGGTATAAGTATAATCCATGTTCAGTGACCTGCCTCCAGCTGAATAGTGAGCGCAGCTCTTGGAGGTATAATACAGGATGTAACTCAGGAATCAGTACAGGATAAGTAATGTAATGTATCAGTGAACTGCTACCAGCAGAACTAGTGAGCGGCAGCTTGGAGGATCAGTACAGGATGTACTCCGGAATCAGTGACCGATAAGTTTCTATGTATCAGTGACTTGCACTAGCAGAATGTGAGCGCAGCTATGGAGGATAATAAGCGAGCTGTATACTCAGGATCAGTAATATAATCTGTGCCTGCAGTTCATATACGTTATCTCCATGGGTGAAGGGATTATGTTGATATAATTGTCAGTACATTTTCCCGCCTGAGATGTTTGTGGATAATAAGTAAGAAGCTGTGAGGTTAATGGTAATTTCTTCCGGAGCCCATTATCCATTCTGAACTGCAGGACACTGACACAATGGGCCCCTACTCTCGCTGGCCCCTCAGGGTCTCGGGTTTGTATCATGATGTGGCCCCCGCTCTCGCTGGCCCCTCAGTGTCTTGTGGCCCCCGCTGGCCCCTCAGTGTCTTGTGGCCCCCACTGGCCCCTCAGTGTCTTGTGGCCCCCGCTGGCCCTTCAGTGTCTTGTGGCCCCCGCTCTCGCTGGCCCCTTCAGTGTCTTGTGCCCCTACTCTCGCTGGCCCCTCAGGGTCTCGGGTTTTGTATCTGGATGTGGCACACCCGCGGGCACCCTCAGTGGTCTTGTGCCCCTCGCTGGCCCACCTCTGTGTCTGCTTTCTGTCCTCCGCCGTTCCCTCTTATATTTAGCCCCCGCCTCCAGTATTTGACACTCCAGGGTCCGGCGCGGGTCATTGTCCTGACCCTACATGTGCCGGTATCCGTCTTCACTTCTCTCGGGACCTTGGCTTATTTTATAGGGACGCGCTTCCTCCGATTTCTGCGTTTAAACACCAGCACTTCCTGCGCAGGAGCATCACCCCGCACGTGTGCATCCCCCTGACACAGCTAGAGGGACACCCGTTAACAATTGTGTCTAGCCACGGTCTCACTCATCATAATTGAGTATAATTAATGGAGTAACCCATCAGTCCTGGGGCTGACTGATCCCCTGCTATGTTTGATTCCTGTCTTATATCTCCATTCCTCTCCAAAAGCTGCGCTCAAAAGGTTCTGCCTTTATTTTCGCCCTTAGGGCCCGCGTTTTGGCTTTGCGTTTCGACTTTTCCCCAATTATCCTCCCCCCTCCCCTTTTGGTCATTCAAAACCCCAGTGCTCACTTGAGCCCTTTTTTCTGTGCCCCCTCTCACCCATTATTACTATCTTGCAAAAATCCACGGGGCCCAGTGTCAGACGGGGAATGCAGGGGGCCCCACCAATGGAGGTATTCTTGGGCCCCAAAAGTGGAGATGATTTTTGAGGCCACCAGGGAGATGATTTTTGGGGGGCCCCCAAACCAGTGTAGTTGATTCTTGGGGCCCCCAAGGGGGAGATGGTTTTGGGGGCCCCCAGTGGAGGTGATTCTTGGGCCCCCCGTGGAGGGATTTTGGGGCCCCACCAGTGGGGGTTTGATTTTGGGGAAAAAAAGTGTAGTTGTTTTTTTGGGGGGCCCACCAGTGTAGTTGATTTTTGGGGGGCCCCCCAGTGGAGATGATTCTTTTGGGTCCCACCAGTGGAGATGATTTTTGGGGGGGCCCAAACCGTGGAAAATATTTTTTGGGGCCCCCAGTGGGGGTGTTTCTTGGACCCCCCCATGGTGATTCTTGGGGCCCACCAGGGACGTGTTTTCCTGGGGTCACCAGGGGAGTTGATTCTGGGGCCCCCAGTGGGGGTGATTTTGGGGCCACCAGTGGAGCTGATATTTGGGGGCCCACCGGGGGGTGGGGTGATTCTTGGGGCCCCCAGTGGAGTGATTTTGGGGGCCCACCAGTGGAGATGATTCTTGGGGCCACCATTGGAGATGATTTTTGGGGGGCCCCCCAGTGGCTTTGGATTTTTGGGGCCTCAGTGGGTCGAAAATTTTTGGGGCCCCAACAAATGGAGGTATTCTTGGGCCCACCAAATGGTTTTTTTTGGGAATTTTTTTTTTGGGGCCCCCTAATGGAGCTGTTTTTGGGGGCCACCAGTGGAGAAGTTTCCCGGGGGCCCACCGGGTTTTGTTGATTTTTTGGGGGGCCACCAGCGGGGGGTGATTCTTGGAGCCACCGTGGAGATGTTTTTCGGGGGGCCCCCTCAGTGTATTTGTTTCTTGGGGCCACCGTGGGAGGGGATTCTTGGGGCCCACCAGGGAAAGTTGATTCTTGGAGCCCCCCAGTGGGGTGATTTTGGGCCCACATGGGACGTGTTTCCCGGGGGGTCACAGGGGAAAGTGTTCGGGGCCCCCACCAGTGGAGGTGATTCTTGGGGCCCACCAGGGGATATAAATTCTTGGGGCCCCCAGTGGAGGGGGATTCTTGGGGCCCCACCAGTGGTTAAATGATTTTGGGGCCCCCAGTGGAGATGTTTCTTGGGGCCCCCCAGGGGGAGGGAAATTCTTGGGCCCCATCATTTGGAGTCGTTTAATTGGGACCCCAAAAAGGAGGTGTTTTTGGGGCCCCCAATGGAGAGGGATTTAAAGGCCCCCAATGGGGGTTGAATTTTCTTGGGGCCCCCCATGGAGTGATTTTTGGGGGGCCCCCCAGTGGGTAAAATTTTTGGGCCCCCCCCAATGGAGCTAAAATTCTTGGGGCCCCCGGGTGGAGATGATTCTTGGGGACCCCCCCAGTGGAGTTGATTCTTGGGGCCCCCCCAGTGGAGAAAAATTTTTGGGAGGCACCCAGTGGGCTGTTTTGGGGGCCCCCCCCAGGGGAAATTTTGATTCTTGGAGCCCCAGGTTTGGGGGTTTTTTTTCTTGGGGCCCCCAGTGGATTTTGTTTCTTGGGGCCACCAGTGGGGGTTTGATTCTTGGGGCCCCAGTGGAGGTGTTTCCCTTGGGGGGCCCACCAGTGGGGGTTTGTTTTTGGGGGCCCCCCAGTGGAGGTTTTCTTGGGGGGCCCCCCCAGTGGAGTTGATTCTTGGGGCCACTAGTGGAGGGGGATTCTCGGGGCCCCCCCGTGGGATTTGATTTCTGGGGCCCCCACCAGGGGAGTGATTTGGGGGCCCCCCAAAGTGGGCTAAATTTTGGGGCCCCCAGTGGAGGGTTTCTTGGGCCCCAAGTGGGTTTTGTTTTCTTGGGGCCCCCGGGTGGAGGTGTTTTTTGGGGGCCCCCACCAGTGGAGCTGATTTTTTGGGGGGCCCCCCGGGGGAGTTGATTCTTGGGGGCCACCAGGGGAAAGGTATTCTCGGGGCCCCACCTTTGGAGATGATTCTCGGGGCCCACCAGTGGAGCTGATTTGGGGGCCCCCCCCCTTTGGAGGCGATTTTGGGGGCCCCAGTGGAGCTGATTTTTGGGGCCCACCGTGGAGGTGATTTTTGGGGGCCCCAAGGGGAGCCGATTTTGAGGCCCCCAGTGGAGGTGATTTTTGGGGGGCCACCAGTGGAGTGATTCTTGGAGCCACGTGGGGGATTCTTGGGGCCACCAGTGGAGTTGATTTCTTGAGGCCACCGTGGAGGTGATTTTGGGGCCCAAACCGGGGGAAAGGTGTTTTCCCTTGTGGAAAACCAGTGGAGTGATTCGGGGAGCCTCCAGGGGAAAGGTGTTTTTTGGGGCCCAGGGGGTTTTTGTTCTTAGGCCACCAGTGGAGGTGTTTCTTGGGGACCACCAGTGGAGATGATTCTTGGGGCACCAATGGGAGTATGATTCAACTGTCTGGTGATTGGTTGCACAATTTTACCACAGAATATTGGGCTTGAGCTGCACATTGGTACCTTTCACCCTTCCGTGTGTCCAGGATCAGGACCTCTGCTTTCTCTATGGAAATGGGAATATTAGTTGTTTACATCCAAGTATTTAAATCGACCCCTGATTGTGCCAAAGACATTTATCACTGGATCGCAGGGAGTCTGATCCCTACAGTGCGGTCCCTGACTGCCCGTCCTCCCCGCAGCACCGTGAGAGAGGCTCTAACATGCGCACGGCTGCTTCATTCAAAGTCAATGGGATTGACAAAGTACTGACTCCGGGGCTGAATACATTGCAGATAGAGGTGTCCTACAAAATACTGACTCCGGTGATGAATGCATTGCAGATAGAGGTGTCCTACAAAGTATGACTCTGGGGGCTGAATACATTGCAGATAGATGTGTGTCCTACAATAGCACTGACTCTGGGGCTGAATTACATTGCAGATAGAGGGGTCCTACAAAGTTACTGACTCGAGGCTGATACATTGCAGATAGAGGTGGTCCTACAAAATACTGACTCTGGGGGCTGAATACATTGAGATAGAGGTGTCCTACAAAAGTTACTGACTCCAGGGCTGAATACATTGCAGCTACAGGTGTCCTACAAGTACTGATCGGGTGAGGCTGAATACATTGAGATTAGAGGTGGTCCTACAAAGTACTGACTCCGGGGCTGAATACATTGCAGATAGAGGGTCATACCAAGTTAATGGACTCCGGAGGCTGAATATATTGCAGATAGAGGTTGTCCTACATAAGTAATGACTCCGGGGGTGAATTACATTGCATGATAGAGGTGTCCTACAAAATACTGACTCAGGGCTGAATACATTGCAGATAGAGGTGTCCTACAATAAGTTCTGGACTCCGGGGGTGAATACATTGCAGATAGAGGTGTATACAAAGTATGAGCACTGGCTGAACTCATTGCAGATAGAGGTGATCATACAAAGTACTGACTCCGGGGGCTGAAATATCATTGCAATGAGGGTCCTACAAAGTACTTGACTCCGGGGCTGAATACATTGCAGTTAGAGTGTCCTATAAAAGCACTGGCTCCGGGGGCTGAATACATTGCAGATTGAGGCGTGTCCAACAAGTACTGACTCTGGGGGCTGATTCATTGCAGACTTAGAGGGTTGTCCTACAAGTACTGACCTCCGGGGCTGAATCATTGCAGTATAGAGGGTCCTACAATACTGGACCTCGGGGCTGAATACATGCAGATAGAGGTTATCCAACAAAGTAATGACTCCGGGGGCTGAATACATTGCAGATAGAGGTGTCCTACAACAAGTACTGACTACGGGTGGCTGAATACATTGCAGATAGAGGTGTCCTACAAAGTACTGACTCTGGGGGAGGAAAACATTGCAGATAGAGGTTGTCCTACAAAGTACTGACTCTGGGGGCTGACTACATTGCAGATAGAGCGTGTTTACAAAGTAACTGACTTCAGGGGACTGAATACATTGCAGATAGAGCGTTTCCTACAACTCGCGATCTGACTCTGGGGGGCTCTCGCATTGCAGAAGAGGTGCCTACAAAGTACTGACTCCGGGGCTGAATACATTGCAGGATAGAGGCCTGTCCTACAAATTCTGACTCCGGGGGGCTGATTACATTGCAGATAGGAGGTGTCTACAATCTACTGACTCCTGGGGCTGGATACATTGCAGATAGAGGTGTCCTACAAAGTACTGACTCCGGGGGCTGAATTACATTGACGATAGAGGTGTCCTACAAAGTTACTGACTCCGGAGCCTGAATTCATTGCTAGGGGGACTTTTTTAGGTTGGGATGGGCTCCAACAAGTACTGATCTCAGGGCGCTGAATACATTGCACATTAGAGGTGTCCAACAAAGTACTTGACTCCGGAGCTGAATTACATTGCAAGTAAGCGGTCCTACAATGTAATGACTCCGGAGCTGGGGAAATTTTTTTTTTTTTTTTTTTTTTTTGGTTTTTAATACATTGCAGATAGAGGTGTCCCTACAAAAGTATGAATCAGGGGCTGATTACATTGGAAGATAGAGGTGTCCAACAAAGTACCGGACCAAGAGGCTGAATACATTGCAGATGAGGTGTGTCCAAACAAAGTACTGACTCCAGGGGTCTGAATACATTGAAGATAGAGGTGTCCGACAAAGTACAGACTCCAGGGGCTGAATACATTGCAGTATAGAGGTGTCACTAAGACGACTCCAGGGTGAATAACATTGCAGATACAGGTGTCCTACAAAGTACTGATCCGGGGTCTGAATACATTGCAGATAGAGGGTGTCTAAATAAGTAACTGACTCAGGCTGAATACATTGCAGTTAGAGGTTTCCTACAAAGTACTGACTGGGGGCTGAATATCATTGCAGATAGAGGTGTCCTACAAGTACTGACTCCGGGGCTGATTACATTGCAGATAGAGGTGTCCTACAAAGAAGAGTACTGAATCGGGGGCTGAATACATTGCAGGATAGAGGTGTCCTACAAAGTACTGCTCGGGGCTGAATACATTGCACGATATAGAGGTGTCGACAATAGTACTGACTCCAGGACTGAATTACATTGCAGATAGAGGTGTGCCTACAAAAGTACTGACTCCGGGGCTGAATACCATTGCAGATATGAGGTGTCTCAAGAGTATGACTCCGGGACTGATACATTGCGATAGAGTGTCCTACAAAGTACTGGACTCTGGGGGTGAATACATTGCAGATAGAGGTGTTTACAACAGTACTGAATTTGGGGCTGAATCATTGCAGATAGAGGTGTCCTACAATAGTACTGACTCCAGGGGGACTGAATACTTTGTCAGATAGAGGTGTCAACAAAAGTATTGATACAGGGGGATGTATACATTGAGATAGAGGTGTTCCTACAAAGTACTGACTCTGGGACTGAATACATTGCAATAGAGGTCTCCTACAAAGTACTGAACTCTGGGGCCCTGAATACATTGCAGATAGAGGTGTGCTACAACGTACTGACTCCGGGGCCTGAATACATTGCTTTTTTTTACAGATAGAGGGATGTCCCTACAGTTTTTATTTGTTTTAAATGACTCAGGGGGCTGATTACAGTTGCAGATTGAGGTGTTCTAACAAAGTACTGACTCTGGGACTGATTACATGCAGATAGAGGGTCCTAGTAGTTTCTGACTCCGAGGGCTGAATACATGCAGATAGGAGGTTCCTAGAAAGTACTGATCCGGGGCTGAATACATGCAGATAGAGGTTGTCCTACAGAGTACTGTATAAGGGGGGTTGAATACATTGCAGATAAGAGGTGTCCTACCAATAGTACTGACTTGGGGACTGAATAACATTGCAGATAGAGGTGTCCTAGAAAGTACTGACTCCGGGCTGGAATACATTGCAGATAGAGGTGTCCTAGAAAAGTACTGACTCAGGTGGCTGATTACATTGCAGATTAGAGGTCTCCTACCAAGTACTGACTCTGGGGCTTGAATACATTGCATATTAGAGGTGTCCTAACTAAATAGTTGCTGACTCCGGGGGCTGAATACATGTGAAGATAGAGGTTTGTCCTACAAGTACTGGACTCCGGGGTCTGAATACATTACAGTTAGAAGGGTCCTACAAATACTGACTCGGGGTGGAATACATTGCAGATAGAGGTGTGTCCTTCAAAGTACTGCTTGGGGTGAATACATTGCAGTGAGGTGTCCTACTGACTCCAGGGGCTGATACATTGCAGATAGAGGTGTCCTACAAGTACTGACTCTGGGGGGCTGAATACATGTGCAGATAAGGTGTCCTACAAGAGTTACTGACGCTGGGGGATGACTACATTGCATATAGAGGTGTCCTACAAAGTACTGGACTCCAGGGCTGGAATACATTGCAGATAGGGGGCTTGTCCTACAAAGTACTGAACTCCGGGTCCTGAATACATTGCAGATAGAGGGTCCTAACAAGTACTGACTCTGGGGCTGAATACATTGCAGATAGAGGTGTCCTACAAAGTACTGACTCTGGGGTTGAATACATTTGCACCAAATACTGCTCAGTTTTGATAATCTGCAAACATTTAGAAAAGCAACAAATCATTTTCTTTCCACTTGACTGATCCTTGTTACTTTGTGTCTCTCGATCATATAAAATATCGATAAAATACAGTGAAGCTTGTGGCTGTCATGTACAAAACTGAGGAACAGATAAAGGGGGAGGAAGAGTTTTGCAACACACCGTAGGTAGATTTAGCTGAGAATTACCTGCGCTGAAACAATGTAACAGAATATAAGGACAGAAGAGATTTAGTTGAAGAGTAACTGCACTGACACATTGTAACAAACTGCAGCTGTGTGAGCAAAATTATCTGATAGGGTGCTTTCACACAGTGCGTTTTTTGTGCGTTTTTGATGCGTTTTTTTTGCGTTTTTGTGCAGGAAGGCCCACCAATTAATGCTGTACATTGCTGCACAAAATAATGGCAAAATCGCTGTAAAAATTGCGATTTTTACAGCGATTTTGCCGCGATTTTTGTGCAGCAATGTACAGCATTAATTGCTGGGCCTTCCTGCACAAAAAACCCCACCAAAAACGCACTGTTTGAAAGCACCCATAGATTTATCTGAGGACTACCTGTGCTGATACATTGTAACAAACTACAGCAGTGTGAGCATTATTAACTGATAGGTAGATTTATCTGAGGATTACCTGCACTGATTCATTGTAACAGAATATAAGGACAGAAGAGATCTTTATGCTGCTGCAGATAGATTTAGTTGAAGAGTAACTGCACTGACACATTGTAACAAACTACTGCTGTTGTGGCAGTGGAAGAGCCAGTTTTTGCCTGAGATCTGCGGACCTTCTGTTTAACGGTGATGAAGCGCTGTGCAAGGATTGCTGCCGGCCTTTCCCTCCCGCCTGACTCCGGTCCCAGCAGATTGACTCCATTATTAGAGCTGATAGGACGAGCGTCGCGTCAGGCGCCGCTCGCTGCTTCCTCCATTACTGAGCTGCACAATGAGAACGACCTCATTACCCCCTGATTTCCCAGTCCTCCTCGTCGTCCACGTGGGATTGTCGCAGCGGCGTCGGCTGAAACGTTCCATCTGAAGAACATGGCGGCTGCGCTCGTCATCCCAAGGTTTGGGAGATCGACGCCTCGTTGCTCTTAGTTTCCATGGAGACGCGCTGGAAGATTCTTACACGTGACTCTATAAGAAGAACATTTTCCGTCATTCAAGGCAGAGACGGCGACAGCGGCGATCCCGGCAGCGGTCATGTGACCTTGGCGCTTCTTACCTGCTGCTCACATTCCTGTGGGGTCGGATTTGACTCCCTCTATGTGACCTTATACGCAACGCTCAGTCCTTAAGTATAACATAGAAAAAATATCTAAGAAGAGTCGTCACCATATCATCTTATTTACCATTCACGATGTGTCAGTCTCCACTGCAGCTCTGTCATTCTATTCACGGAGCAGGAGCGCAGGTTATAGATCTCTATAGAACCAAGAAGCCTCCGGGACCAGATCTTACATCTCTGCAAACTCCAATAACTCTGAATCTGGGATGAAAGGAAAAATCCCATAATCCCCTGCGAATTGTCATATCAAATTCTCCCATATCTTACCTCGCTGACCTGTGCCTGGGAGCGACGCTGCATCGTAGAGTATTCTGCTCACTCCTCTGGTGCTGACTCCTCAATCAGCCCAAAGATGATGGTGAAGACCGAGCAGATTCATTGTGACAAGGAGAAGAGAGAAAATCCTGATTGTGCAAAGTGACAAAACATTGCAAATTTGTATTTCTAAGTTCAGGGCTAAAGCAGGAAAAAATGTTTGACCCAAAAAATACCATAATACTCCCCCCTTGACAATACAACTTTTTAGTAACACAACCCTTTTGTTTGAAATACCCACATAATACTGCCCCTATGTACAAGAATATAACTACAATAAATAATGCCCCTATGTACAAAATTAAATACTATAAAACTGCACCCCCCATGACAAGAATATAATACTTTTAAAACTGCCCCTTTGTAAGGAATAAAACTCAAAAATACTGCCCCCAGTTAAAAAATAACTATATAATATGTCAAAGTACAAAATATCTTATAATACTGCCCCTTTTTACAAGAATATAACTAATAATACGAGATAGATCCAAAAAACCCCCCAAGTGATGAAAAAAAGGGAAAATTTGTCAAAAAAAAATACCCCAAACAGAACAATTCCCTTTAAAATAAACTTTTTAAACAATATTCTAAAATACTATTTCAGAAATCAAAATGAAAAAAAACCCCCCAAGGCTATTTAAAACGGCTTAATTGGGGACTAATTTCGCCCGAATTACCCTTGGGACGGGGCGGGGGGGAGCGGGAGTAAGCAGGGGGCCGGCACTTTGCCGGCCCAAACTATCAAAGTACGGGGCCCTATCGCCG
>JAODAL010047753.1:0-29611 GCA_025379985.1 Phyllomedusa bahiana | reverse complement strand
AAAAAAAAAATATGAAGAGGATAAAAAGAAAAAAAGAAAAGAAAAAAAAATAATCAGCAAATAAGATTCAAGTTCATCTTTATGAACATGTAAAAAAGGATTTTGCCATGACCATACACATATATATCCAAACCCCCCTGCTTTGGATTGACACTAAACACCTTACTAGCCTATAGCAACATGGATTTACATCTTTCCACTTTTTTTTTTTTTTTTTTTTTTTTTTAAAGACAGGAAATTAACTTTAATTATGGTAGGGATTCACTAGTCATCATGGTTATCATTTTTGTTCTATAGAAATCAGTCAACTTGCATACACTGGTTTTGGTGTATTATAGGACCTCATTAATCTTTTCTCTTTCATATAATGGAGGGTAGATAATAAGGTCAGTATATGAAACCGTGAAAGCAGAATACACTAATATGACACATGGGCTGTAGCTTTGGTACCCAGCAACTATATTAATAGCCGAGTAGAAACTTCCCTTATTTGGATCATTTTATGGGACATCAAGATAGCTAACGGAAATAAACATGCGTCATTGACCACAATCCTGTATTTACTTCACATTGAGAGCTTATGCACATAGTAGTACCCAATATATTCTGTGTGCTACCATAAAGACTATGTTCGGTTCGATTATGCATGATAGCATAATGGAGCATGCCCCATTTTTCAGAAGGAATCTAAAAGAGGGGGAAAAAGAACCCACCTCTATGCGTCGCTATGAAATTAGTTTGTTTTAATTATGTTTGTCAATAAAGTTTTTAATCACGTGATATTAAAGCCAATAAAAATGAGATCACATGAGGCATACGCCACACCAAGATTAAAGGGGTTTTGCCACCATGTAATGTTGACGTGGGAACCTCCAAAATGGGTATTTAATCACTTTTCTAAATATGTGATTTAAAAAAAGTGAAAACTCTGAGAACTCCAGCATTGCTCAGTCCCCCTTGGTTACTTTAAAGCTTTCCCTAGTCACGACCCAGGAGCTGCCAGGCCGCGCTTGCATGAAACACTTATCTGATGACAGGCAAAATGAATGAGCTTTTAAGGCACCGGATAGACAGTGCAGTCTGAGGCTGTCTTGCTGTATTGAGAATCCACTCTTGTACTGTTTATTATTTCACTTAAGTTTTGAGACGCTCCCTTGGATTCCTCTCTCCTCACTCCCCCCTCCCTCTCTCCCCTGCAGCTTCATGACACAGCATGATTTGTATATATCCTGCTCTCCTGCTGACAGGAGCTAGGCAAGTGCAGTCTTAGCAAATCCCCTTTAAGAGAGCCATCTCTCGAAACATGTCGGTGCGTTCATCTCAGCACGATGTTTAAAGCCATTTGAAATTTTAAAAGATTCTTCAATAAAGCTGAAAGTTTTTTTTAACTATATATCTCTATGGACTTTGGATTCATTCTAAAGTTGCTGGAAGATACCATATTTTTTTTTTCCAATTGCTATGAAATTATATGCAATTTATAGCTTTATCTAAGCTGAAGGTTACAGGGAGATAATATACGACCATGTGCATGAGTCCTAATGTGTAAAGGCTATTGTAAAGGTTGCCATACCAATTAGACAGAAGTAGACTTAAAGGGGTTTTGCCACAAAGTTAAATTGACGCGAGAAGCTTGCAAATAAAAAATGTTTGTGTGTTTTGTTTTCATCATTCATTATAATTAAAAATTTTAGTTTTAGCTGCTGCCTTCGTGATCTATAGTGTACAGCTCGTCTAGAAGGAATACAACCAGTGACCATAGCTCCTCAGTACTGGCCACACATGCTCATACATCACCTCTCCTCCCACGCAGCTACTGTCAGTCTCTTTTCTGCCTAGTAATCACACACACACTCACTACTGAGCGAGTGACCCCAGGTGCTGTCATTCTACTCCTGTCCTCTGTACTTCTCAGTAATTAGTCAAACAGTGCAAATAAATAAATAAAAAGAAACCTCAATCAGGTATGTGCAACGTTAACCTAGGACCCCTATACTGGGAGGCAGAAGTAATAACCACTCTGCTACTACTCTCAGCTCTTTACATAAACCAGACATTTTTTGGACTACAGTGAGCACACTGTGGAGAAAGGCATGGCGAAGTCAGCCTGCTGGGTCACATGATATGCAGTTCAAACAATCTCACGCCTCCTTTTGAACATATTTTAAGCTGGACAAAAAAAATGGTCATGAAATGCCATATAGCCAAAAGGACATATTCTAGCACTCAGAAAAGTAGAACATTTCATTCCATAATTTAAAAATAGCGGCATACATCACATAAAAATGAAGGAGAGGCTGGCTTACAGGTGTCATTCATATAGACCATATGTTTTTTTGTTTTTTTTTTTGTCTAAGGACCTAATTTTTGTCCAAAAGGTATAAAAGGCAACATAGGCTTTGTTTTTATGTGACACTAACCACTAATTTTTAAATAATGGAATAAAGTGCTATACGTTTTAGAGTGATGGAATATATGCTTTTGGACTCCATTTATTCCTCAACATTATTCCTGAGATCCGGTTTAGTATTTGTCTGTGGACCCAATTATCTGCTCAAGTGCTGCAAGTGTCAATTTGGATTGGCGAGCTGTGACTTTTTTTCTCTTTAGAAAAGAAAAGACGTGCTCAATTAGCAGTCACTTGGTAAAGGATTGTTTCTCCCACCAAGTCTATGACTCTTAGCCCACACTGACCATTATTTAGGCCTCGTTCACACGGCTGATTTCAGAACGTATTTTACAACGAAATCATAGTTCCGATGTAAATACGTTCTGAATCATTGAACAATCAGTTCAATACATTGCCACTAAGTGTGGCCATGTATGTAACTGATTTCCACGGACCCCAAATCTACAATCATTGTAGGGTGAATCCTCCGGAAATTTTTGACATGTAAAATTTTTTTTTTTTTCCGTCCGGATTGCCGTCGTCAATCCGCGGCGGCATCCGGCCGGGAAAATACCGTTTGTAACACGAGCCTTTTTCTTTTAAAATCAATAGAAATAACTGTGATTATTTGGGAAAACGGATTTGCCGAGGGATTCTAGTCAATCCGTCGGCAAATACGCGGCGAAATAAGCCGTGTGAACGAGGCCTTAGAGTTCTTCAAACAAGCAGTACATGACACCAAGCGAAGGGGGAATGTTTTTTCACAGAAAGATAGTTCATGTTTGAAATTTTTGTCCAATTGTCAGACAAAAGACATTTCATCCATATCAAACTTCATTTCATGTGACTCCTCATTTGTCTGCTAAACCGATCATTTGTTGTCGAATTTCTCGTGAAAATTCCAGTTGAAAATCACCCACATCCATCAGCTTTAGTCTGAAGTAGTGGAGTCAGGTAAAATACTCATACCGCTTACAGTTTGGAAGCCACTACTTAGCCATCAATTGCCTTTCGGTCTCAATTAGATTTCAGCTTTGGTGTTGGTTATTATACGCTTTTGGCCTGGTCTTTCACAAATGAAATCCACAGAAAGGACATTTTACTTTCTTATTCAACGCACGCCAGAAATTGAACAATGCAATGATTTTTCAACACTACAGCTTCAGTTTTTAGCCACTTAGGGATAATTAATCTTTGCCGTCACTATGGACAGAACACAAGGTGCAAACAAATTCTTCCGCTTAGTTGACAGGCTGATATTTACATTACAGTTTCAGCCTGAACATTGCAATGAAGAAAATGACCAATGACATCTATCATGTACCGCTAATAATTCTGCAACACAAGAAAAATGCACAATGACATGGTGGGGGGTGGGGGTGGGGGAAACAATTATTGGCTGAAACAGATGAGTAAATATAAATCTATCATCGCTCCATAGTGCTGGAGTCACTGCAACAGCAGAAAAACTAGCACTAAAACCATGGTACCTAATGTATCATATTATGGTGACTATACGTGCAGCTACCGACCATGCAAAGGCATTGCGTTCTGTTATATTTTATGCATCACTTGCATGGGTATTACTATAGCCATAGCAGACGTGGTATCCAGAGACTGTCGGGGGCCCATTCAAAGGTATAACATTCTTGTATGGAATTGCAATTTGGTGACTTTTAATCATCTAGCACTACTATAGAGGTTCTCTGATATATAGTGCTATTATTGATACAATTTATTATTGCTGCCGTTTCAGATTTCTAGTTTTAGGAAGGCGCATCTCATTTTGCTATGGGGCCTTTTGGATTCTAGTTTCGCCACTGATCAGTTAGTTGAGATGGTTAAGGGACCGAATAGATCTGGTCACTTCTTACTATAAGCCTTTAGCCAAGCATGGACACTAGGTGATTTAATTAGCTCTTTATTATGTCCTTTCTACTATAATAATGACCCAGCATGTGTTGATCTATATATAATGTATTTTAAGACAAAAACTTATTTAAAATCCAACTTCTACAACCTTGTGTATTAAACCGGCCAAGAAAAAGCTTAAGAGGTTTTTTGAAAAATGAAGAAAAATACATAACTACATGTCAGAATGAAAAAACGCCTAAATACATTTAATTAGAAAAGTCTCCTCATTTTGTCTAAGGGATAATCATCAGCGCAGAAGAAAATGGCCGCCGGGCTCCTTTCTATGCAGAAACCTGTCCTGGAATGCAGAGTACAGCAGTAGGACAGACTGAGTTACTCCTGGCTAGACTGACATAACTGAGCATGTGTGCTAGTGTCAGCCTGAGAGATTTGTGTTGTGAGCAACGGCTCTGCACTGTAGAAAGAAGACCGTTTCAAATAAAAGTGTGAAATATATATATATATATATATATATATATATATATATATTATATATTATATATATATATATATATATATCTTATATATATAAATCTGGGGTGGATATAGTATATGGAATCAACAGCTCAGCTGGGAGGAAGCGACTGTTGTGGGACATGTAGTTTTCATAGAGCGCATCTAGCAACTGTAGCTCCGTCCACTAGCCCAGTGAAGAGAAAGGTCCAAAATGGCGATAGTATGCAATATAACAGCGTCTATAAGTAGTGCACACACTGGATTGTGACAGAAAGTTACTGCTTATACTTCGTATTCCTCCATGTGTTCTTATTTTTTTGGGTTTCTCACACAACCCCTTTAATGAGCACTCAATGCCATTGTTGGAAAGAATATTAGTGTGCCTATGGTGGACCTAGAAGTCCTGTTCTTCAAACTAGTGGGGTCCAATATGTCAGACTTACACCAATTAAAACAAATACAGAATAGCCTATTAATAAAGGAAACCCACTTTAGTAAAGCGGATTATACCTGAATAAACAGTTTGATAATTTCAATGTCTATGTTCGAGTACTCTTGGATACTTGAAGGATATATTTTACTGCACACTGTACATTCACAGACAAAGGGGTTAAGCAGCGACAACAGGGTGAGCAATGAAGGGCCCCCACCGGTCAACCTTCATTGTTCTAAAAAATGTGATCACATGCCATATGGTTATGGGCATTTCCAGTAAATATTATTCTAAAATAATCATATTTCCTCGCTAAACACTGCTTTTATTTTACAATAAAACAAATTAGGAAGCCATGGAAAAAGAGGTTAATGGCTTATTTACTGCTAGAAATTTCCTACAGCTTGAGATGTACAAGCATGACAATTCATAGCACTTCCAATGAAATCAAATACAATTATAAGAGACATTATATATACATATGGGATAGCCGATTATATATATTATATATATATATATATATATATATTTCAACACACACTATCTGACGTGAAATCAGAATAAACCTTACCTGTTTTAGGTCAATTAGGATCCAAAATTATTTATATTTGCCAAATGCCAGAATGAAAATTTTTTTAAAGACATTTTCATTACTTTCTACAAAGTCAAAAGTTTAAGCACTAGGATTACTTTGCCATTAAACAATTTGGGACAGCCCATATAAGAAAGTCATGTCTTTGGAAGCTTCTGAGGTTTAGTGGCAACATCTGATTTGATTAGAGAGACAGCTGTGGATGTAATAATAATTTTAAATGCACAACAGAAACACACTGCTTCTGTGTGTAACATCATGGGAAAGTCTAAAGAAACCAGGCAAGACATCAGGAAGAGCATTGTGGACTTGCACAAGTCGATCATCCTTGGGTGCAATTTCCAGATATCTGAAGGTGCCTAGTTCATCTGTACAAACAATTATACACAAGTACAAAAAAAAAAAAAAAAAGGGAATGTCCAGCCATCATACCGCTTAGGAAGGAGATGGGTTCTGTGTCTCAGAGATGAACATGCTTTGGTCCAACTTGTGTATATTAACCCAAGAACACAAGCAAAAGACCTTGTGAAGATGCTGGCGGAAGCTGGTAAGATTGTGTCAATATCTACAGTGAAATGTGTATTTTATCAACATGGGGTGAAAGGCCACTCTGCCAGGAAGAAGCCATTACTCGAAAAGAAACATATGAGCCAGATTAAAGTTTGCAAATGCACACAAGAACAAAGACCTACATTTTTGGAGACATGTCCTATGGTCTGACGAAACTAAAACGGAACTGTTTGGCCATAATGACCATTGTTTAGAGGAAAAAGGGAGAATCTTGGAAGCCTAAGAACGCCATCTCAACTGAGAAACACAGGGGTGGCAGCATCAGGTTGTGGGGTTGTTTTGCTGCAGAGGGACTGAAGCACTTCACAAAATAGATGGCATAATGAGGAAATAAGATTATGTGGCAATACTGAAGCAACATCTCAAGAAATCAGCCAGGAAGTTAAAGCTTTGGTGGAATTCTTCCAAATGAACAATGACCTGAAGCATACTGTCAAACTGGTTACAAAGTGGTTTAAGGATAAAGTCAATGTGTTGGAGTGGCCATCACAAAGCCCTGATCTCAATCCTATTGAAAATTTATGGGCAAAGCTGAAAAGGCAGGTGCAAGCACGGCTCAGTTACAACAGTTCTGTCAAGAGGAATGGGCAAAATTCCTACCAACTATTGTGAGAAGCTTGTGGAAGAATATCCAAATGTTTGACCAAAATCATTCAGTTTAATGACAATTCTACCAAATACTAATGAAACGTATGTAAACTTTTGACTCTGCAGAAAGTAATAAAAATACCTTAAAAATTCTCTCTCTCATATTCTGGCATTTGGCAAATATAAATAATTTTGGTAATCCTAACTGACCTAAAATGCGTAAGGTTTATTCTGATTTTATGTCAGATAGTGAGAAGAACACGCATGTGTCGTTTTATATAGCGTGTGCAAACGTCTGGTTTCAACAGTGAATATATATACAAATACACACATTATATATATATATATTATATATATATATTATATATATATATATTTTAATATATATATATATATATATATATATATATATATATCTATATATAATATATATATATATATATATGTACACACACATTTAGAAGGGCAGGCACTAGGCTACATAGATTTTCATCTACAAAGTCACAAAAAATGTGAGGCCTTCAGAATAGTCAAGGTCCGCTGCAGACAGGAAAATCTTTGAGGCTGTATGTGATCTCCTCTTTCAACTCTTTTCCAGGGGTCATGTCTGGTACTGAAGCTCAGCCACATTTACTTTACTACATCTGCGATACCAGCAGGGGCGTCGCTAGGCAGTTTTATTCGGGACACGAGCCCCGAATAAATCTGCCTGTGCCCCAAATTTCTTCGGGCTCAAGGCTGCTGCTGTGGACCTGGAGCGCTCCTAGGTGCAGGCACTGCCCGCCGATATCTGACTGCACGGCCGTGCAGTCAGAATCAGGGAGAAGGCAGGATGGATCGGTACCGTCCTGTCTTCTCCCCTGTATATACAGCGCTCACCGAGCACTGTACATACACCCTAGCGTCGCAGGGGGCGTAACGCACCGCTTTCATCACCCCCCTGCAACGCTGGGTCTCCTAAGCCGGCGGCCCAGGAGGTCCCGGGCCCTGCGAGATGGCGTAAGTGGCGTGGTGACATCACGCTGCTTACACCGTTCTCAAGCTGCAGGAACTGCCGAGGCGAGTATGTTTTTTTTAATTTTATTAGGTAAGGGGGGTATATTACTGGCTAAGGAGGCATATTATTGGCTACGGGGGGCAGTAACCTGGCTGATGGGGGCATATTACTGCCTAAAGGGGGCTGTAACCTAGTTACAGAGAGCAGTAACCTGGCTAGAAGGGCTAATAACCTGGCTAGAGGGGGCAGCAACCTGGCTAGAGGGGGCTACAACCTGGCTACAGTGGGCAAATATTTACCTACAAGGGGGTAATTACCACCATTTTGGGCGCTATAGATGAGGAGTTTGTATAGAGATAGGAAATTGTAGAGAAATGCTGATAAAATGAGGAGTCAAAGAAGTTTTTTTGAAAATTCTACAGTGAAGAGTTGTGGACGGTAGAAGACGTCATGGCGTCTGGGACAAATGGAGAAGGGAAACAACTCTTCAGAGGCGTCTCCTGTGAGTCACTTAGTGTAACTGCAGTGTAATCACTTATATTTCTCCTGAGCCTACATACAACTAGTATCTACCACTATATGGTCACTGGTATGGCGGTGGTATATGTACAACTGATAATAAAATGTGATGGTCACGGTTGGTCAGGGTCTGGGAGTATTATTTGATCCTTAAGTAGTAATAGTTTTGGGTCTTTGTTCTGTAGGAGTTTTGTTTTAGTAACAATGAGTCGTCTGCTCCATGTATAGGTGGATTATTTGGTGACTTATTTGTTAGGTATTACACTGTCATACATAGGTGAGAGGTTTTGAAAATGCAAATTTGTCAGCTCCGATTGTCATTGTACAGTGACTGCTGAGGAGATGGACGGGATCTATGTGGAATGTGCAGAAAATTGGTGACAGGAACAGAAGTTTTTTTCTCTGTAAAAATACATCCGCAGTTCACAATGAGAGGCAAAAAATTCCGTGTGAACCCAGCCCTACTCAGAAAAACGTAAGGGCCCGAGCCCCGGATGTTTTGGGACCCTAGCAACGCCCCTGGATACCAGACAGAGTCCATAGACCAGAGTGGCACTATTTCAGGTGAAATGAATCAAACACCTTTCTTTCCTGCCCGCCCCCCCGCAATCCTTTTTTATACTTTTGTCATGGCAGTCATTCGAGAGTAAATAATCTAAAGTCTAGAATCCTAGCTTTCAAATGACACGAAGATTGAGATCTTGGTCCAAACCCTTGGGCAGCACCTTTGTTTCATTATGGTAAGATAAGTATATGTAGACATAAGCACCAGTGGCATGTATGATTTCCTTAACATCTATATAATTCAAATTTATAACAAAATCCATCACAAAAGCAGGTTCAAAACCAATTCACACCAGGATGCAGAAAAGCGACAATACCATACAGAGGAGTTTACATAGGTGCAGAATACTAGCAAACAATCATTCTTACCTATTACCAATGAGGGAACTGGCTGCTCAGAATTATGCGCAAACGTAGATTAAGGGCGACCTCAATGAATTTGCATGCACCATTTTTTTTTTTTTTTTTAAAACTTCGCGCCGACACACCAATTCTATATAGTTGTAGAGGAGTGTATAATACAATAGTTTTAAAAAAGTGTTATGCGGCAAACAGTTTGGAGCTTAGAGTGTAACGCGCCAAACTTTGTATGGCAGTTTCGCATCAAACTTTGGCGCATTCTAGGCGCATTAAAGTGTACCATTTATAGAACACTGTGGCAGCAGTTTCTTGGCGCAATATATGTAGAAAAGAAACGCACGCGAGTTCATAGATGTCGCCCTAAGTTTCTATACAATGCCAGTCATATGGTTACGTGCAGCGCACCATGCTGGCTTACAGTCCATTAAAGACACCAATACTATTCAAATCAGTTGGACTGCCCAACTGTCCAAGTGCACAACACAAACAATGCTGGACACTCGAAGCTCCCCTAACCTTACAAGGCCACTACATCCTGAAAAAAGATTTAAAAGATGGGGTATAAGTTTATGTTTGGGCCAAAATATACAAGCTTGCAGCCCCATATAGGATTCTCATGGTCTTGATGGTGTCGCACTTTATTTTTTTTCCATTTGTGTATGCTAACTCAGTTGTCTCATGTTGTTTTACAGAGCCACAGACAGCTTCAAGCTCAATTTCCTGGTTTGGGTGTTGGGGGGTGACAGACCAAGAGTGACAGACACATTGCTTGTTATTTTTTGTGATCCGGGGTTTCAGTGGACTTGAGTACAGGAGGTTGTAAACTGTAGTGACAAAGGCTACGAGCCTAAGGGGGATGTTCAATGGTTCTTTGGGCCATATTTTAGTGTGTTTAATGCGCTGGAAAACGGCCCCAAATCAGCCTCAGACAAACTTCAAATCTCTCTTCATTGAATATAATGTAAAATATAGGATGTTTCAAAATACGCCTCTAATCAGGCGTGTTTTGAAGCAGATTTGAAAGCAAATTTTGAAGCTTAAATTTACACTTCAAAAAATGCCATGTGAACATACCCTAACAGCGAAAAGCTTGACAGTGAGAAAAAGGGCCGCCCCTTTCCCAAAAAAAAAGGAACACAGTAGGGAATGAGGTCTCTACCACTGCTGCTGCCTGTAAGAGCAGAGAAAAGGTGGCCAGTAACTAAGAAAACCTGTGTACAAAAAACAGGAGATAAAATTGCCCTAACTCCTGGACACAAAACAGAAAAGAACGTATTTGGAAATGGGCTTAATTTTCCCTTTGCCCACACGATTAAACAAGAAATGGAAATACCCTTAAAATGTAAAATTGTTCCAAGCCGCATTGAAAAGGGTTAAATTTTTCTTCAAGGGAAATCCTCTGCTCTAAGGGGGCCTTTCTGGGAATGGACAAAAACCGGGGGTTTATGAGACCCGGTATTTGTCCGTTTTAGTCCCGTCCCCTCAGCCACGGGGGGGGGGGGGGGAGACTTTTTTCTCGATGACGGAGAAAAGCCCTCCCCCTTCAAAATGACAGAAAATTTTCCCCCGGGAAACCAGGAAGAATGTGCATGCACAAGTTTTCCCGCCGGGCGGAAACCGTGTGTGGGGATGTCCGGGGTTTTTTCCATGGAGCCCCTTTTGGTCTTTTTGGGCTGGATTTTAAAGGGTCTGAAAAGTCTGAAAAACCGCCGCAAACCCGGCCGGGGGGGAACATCCCCTATTGATTCTATTTGGGGGTCTAGATAGTTAAAGCTAACCCCACCAGCAATATCCCTTTCCCTTTTACCCCAAATGAGATTGGAGAATATTTTCTTTTTAAAAAAACCCCAAGGTTAATGAGGGAAGGGAGTACTAGATTGCTTGAACTCTAAATGTTCTGATGGTAATAAGGCAGAACAGGTCTATTACTTAAGCTGTAAACGAAAGTGTTTTTGATAGTCAGCTTTTACTGTACCGCACCATTGATTTTAAAATTACGGGGGGGAGCACGGAAATACAAAATTTTTGAACACGTGCGCTACGGCCCCCCCCGGGGGTTTAATCGTATTTCAACCACAAATTATAAAAAAGGGGATTTAATCATCTAGGATGCATGGAGGTATCTGAAACTGTATACCAAGATGAAGCAAAATCACTTGCAGAAATACACCGTGTATCAAGGTTTAAAGGGTTTCAATAGTTCTAAGTGAAGGCCCTGCTGAAGAATTTGATCTGATCAATCAAACCCTTCCCAAAGCCAAACCTTTAATGCAAGTGATAATGAATGCAGTGATGCAGGGACTACGAGTGACCAAATACATTTGAGTAAACAGTATGGAATTGCAGTCACGGTAAGCAAATTTCTAAATGTTACAAGGCTATAAAATTGAAAAGGTTCTGCCTCATTAAGAAAAAACTAGGGGTTTTAAAGGCCTAATGAACCCGTGATTATGCTCGAGTTAAAACAGTCACAATTGAACAGGGTGGGGTGCCAAGGCTACTTGTGTACCTTTGCAAGCCTCCGATTTGAAATGTTTATGAGGGTTTATTTAACCCTGTACGTAATCATTCAGAGAATAGCGCAACAAAAGCACTGTGGGTAGCTTTGAGGGAAGAGCCTTTTGAAATGTCAGCCACTTCTGTTAAAAGCCCTTTAAAAGGTACCATCACTTCCACAGAAACACACAAAAATTGATGAGTGAAATAAGACTTGCTCAAATACTGTCATTGCCATCCGAGGATTTTCCCCCAGTTTTACAGGAAAAGGGTTTTTTTTCACTTTGTAACTCGGGAGCCTTTTTCATTCTGTTGGGGGATATCAACTGGCAGGGGGGTGGACATAGCTGCTTGTACAGGGTAATCAGAGTCTCTCACTACAAACAGTACAACAGACACAGCACACCAAGGACATAGCGTGACAGTTTACCTGTTGCTTCAGCCTCCTCCTCCATAGAATACAGGCATCGATATCGCACTGCTGCTGGTGAGCACATGATGTAGACTTACAGGCTCCCCCTTGCACAGTGGACTCTCCCAGCTCAGAAGCAGGAGATTTAATACAACTGTCAGCACAATCATACATCAAGCTGGCATGTGCCGACTTGGCTCAACTTCAGAGCGGTCTTAAAGGACAAGCGCTTTTTTAAAAACAGAATTACAGGTGAAATGCTTTGATTTTCCTAATGAAGCATATTTGAGAAAGTGTATGTATTTTAGTCTTCTGTTACTTCATGAGGTTTCCCTGAAGTTGATAGGTACTCTAAGGCAATGGGCACATAAATGAAGGTTGTTGTTCCAAAATTCTGGCACAACTTGTGCCCAGAACAGCGGCATACATGAACATACACAACATTTATTATGACTAGTTTTAGAGATTTATGTGCAGAGTCTGATAAAAGGGGTGTGTCCTCGGTCAAAGGGCTATTTATGGAAAAAAGTGTGGTGTTTAGTGTGCTTTATTTACTATTTTGCCATAGGCAAACTTAAACTCTATCAGTTCTCAATCTATAAGACACTAAAACGTAACTTTTATTATGTACTTAACCTCTATTCACACTATTTAAAAACCTGATTTCTAACCTCTCTAAATTTTTCCCTTCCTACTTCTGAAGGAATAACTCCCTTTCTATTATCAAGTCTGGTGGAACCCCACTTACTAACAATAAAACCTTATATATACACAGTAATTTACTAACTCCAGTAAGGGATCCCAAGCATCCTACTTGGGCAGTTATCCCTAATCTAATGGACATAAAACATATAAGGCTTCCTTGTAACACCCTCTGCAGCGGGTGATACTTTGTAGACAGAGGTGAGAAGTCACAATTTAAAATGTCATGCCTGACCTCCCCAACATGTTTCACCAGCTAAACTGGCTTCATCAGGGGTAAAAGGTCCGGTCACATGTGGTGTAGCTCACTTCCTTTTAGGTACACACCCTATTCAGGTGCTCACTAATTAGCCATCGGAGAATCCACAGAACCCACTCCCCCTTTTTGCTCTCCTACATGCATACTGATACCATGTGCTGCCACTGACACCATGCTCCCATAAACATTCCTCAGACACGTTCACCATCTCCATAGTGGGCTTGCGCCCTATCTTACCATGCCGCCTGCGTGCTGTATTAATGGAGATATCTGCCCTGACTGTGATGGACTTCCGTCCAACTTCTCTTATATTATTGTGTCTGCGTGGCTCACCTAGAACGGACTAAACAGAATAGATGTTACATTCCACAGCACACTACCAGCTTTATCAACTCCCATGAACCCCTTCTCCTTCATGTCTGATATGCATATTCATTGGGAATACATATTCAATTGTACTGTACACTATTGTCTTAGTCTCTTCCCATGAACCACTTCTCCTCTATCTAATATACATATTCATTTTAATAAAACTATGCATATTAATTGGGAATACACACTCCATTGTACTGTACATTATTGTCTTAGTCTCTTCCCATAAACCACCTCTCCTCTGTATGTGATAGACATATTCATTTTAATAAAGCTATAGGCCCTATGGTTAGCCTGCCCTCCCTCCCGCAACTTCACCTCCCACCTTCCCCATTAAAGATTCCCTCTTACAGGTCACGGCTAGCCACCTAATTCATCACGTCACAATGGGAATATGCAGAAACGTTAATACATTCGTGCTCCATTGTATTTATATACAGTGTATTGCATATATTGCATTCAAAATTAGCACAAAATCTATGCAGCGAGCACAAACAGTAAATCTATACCTAAATAGATGTATACATCAATAGATGGTAATCTACTCCCGAACTGCGTCTCATCATAGCAACATAAGTGTATGTATTATATAGTTCAGTTGTTAACAAGCTCTTCATGTACAAAAACAATATACATATATCCCAATTTGTTAAAATAGAAACTGTGGCCTCATTTGATCAATACCTATCATTGCAAGACACAGGGAAAATGGGGGACAAGGTGGAGGCAAAAGAAGCAGGAGGGAGATGGGGGAGGAGAGAGAAAAAAAAAAAAACCTGTGAACTCTGATGCTCCTATAGTTATATATTCAACCATGCTTGTACCACTGACCGTATCTTCCTTAAATTTAAAATGGGAGGAACAATTAGCTATTGCAGAATTACAATCTAACAGTGAGATAATAATCAAACCCAGTGACAAGGGTGGTAATATTGTCATCTTAAATAAAAGTGACTATAGAGCAATGGTTGAGAGAATACTTGATTCAGAAACATATGAGAGGCTTTCAAAAGATCCAACCAATTAGTATTTGAAGGAATTAAAAAGGATTTTGGACCTGGGAATTGAGAAAAAAGTAATTACCGAGGATGAGAAGAAATTTATGTTAAATGTGAATCCTACTATTGCTACCTTTTATGCATTAACAAAAGTGCATAGAGAGGTTGTGCCAATACCAGGAAGACCAATAGGTAGAAATAATTTAACACAAGGACCTAGCACGTATGTTGACCGTATACTGATGCCAGTTGTCACTGGCCTTCCTTCATATCTTAAAGATACGAAGAATACTGTGATGAGAATTAATGATCTAGTAATGAGTAGAGTAGACTTCTTGCAAGTTTAGACATAGAAGCCCTATATAGTAACATCAGACATGACCTGGGCCTGAAAGCAATCAAGTATTTTTGAACACAAGAGGTACACAATTTATGGAACATAATGATTTTGTTTTACAGTTATTGGATTTTGTTTTGACACAATTATTTTTTGTTTGATGGTACCTTTTATCACCAGATAAAGGGAGCAGCCATGGGCACAGTCTGTGCGCCAAGCTTTGCTAATTTATTTTTAGGTTGGTGGGAGGATTATATTGTTTTTTCTGAACACTTTGAAATATTCACAGATCGGATTTTGTTTTGGGGGCACTTTATTGATGATATTTAGATTTTTTGGGATGGTAGTGAAGAATTATTCAAGGACTTTGTATCTAGACTCAATGATAATGAAATTGGGATGAAATTCACCTTTGAAATTCATCGAGAGAAAATAAATTTTTTGGATCTTCAAATTATGTTGGATGAAAACAAGCAGATTCAGACAAAGATATTTCAGAAAAATACGGCTACCAATAGTTTGTTACACTTTTCTAGCTGGCATCCACCTTCTCAAAAAAAGGGGATCCCCATAGGCCAATTTCTTAGCACTCGTAGGAATTGCTCTATTTTAGAGGCTTTCAATGAAGAATGTATATAGTTAAATGAACATTTTCAGGCAAGGGGTTACCCTAAGAAATGTTTGAGGAAGGCGTTTAATAGGGCTTTGACTAGTGACAGAGGACATTTATTAATCAGTAAACAAAAGGAAAAAACTGATTTAATTAGCTGTATAGGTACCTTTAATGATAGAGCCAATGAAATGAGAGGTATACTTAGAAGACATTGGCACATTTTGAGGACAGATCCAGTATTCTCTGAGGTGATTCCTAAATATCCTAGTGTCACATATAGAAGAGGAAAAAATCTTAGGGATGAATTTGTGCATAGTCATTTTAAGGGAGATGGTACAGTCTCCGGTGGTAGGCTCATATCCCTGTGGCAACTGTTCATTCTGTCCATTTATATGGAAATCTAAAGAATTTGTTAATCCCATTGATAAGAGAAGATTTGAGATAATACAGTTCATCAACTGTAAAACCAGAGGGGTGATTTATGGGGCTATGTGTACCTGCCCCAAGATTTATGTAAGAAAAACCATACAGGAGTTTCGTCGTCGGATCTCGAAAAATCTGAGTACTATTACGACTAGAGGTGACACCCCCCTAGCGAGAAACATTTTGGAAGTACATAATGGTGAAATAGAGGTGCTAAAATTTTGGGGCATCTGTGTGAAAAAGCTAGGGGAAAGAAAGGGCGATCTGGATGTAGTTTTGTTGCAGGAAGAGGCAAGATGGATATATAGACTCAATACATTGAACCCCAATGGCCTAAATGAGGGCTTTTCATTTTCAACATTTCTTTAATCTTGCCGATTCCCTATATAACTTTTGAAGAAACATAATATATGTGATTAAGTACGGTCAGTGGACATAGCACGGTTGAATATATGACTATAGGAGCATCAGAGTTCACAGGTTTTTTTTTTTTCTCTCTCCTCCCCCATCTCCCTCCTACTTCTTCTGCCTCCACCTTGTCCCCCATTTTCCCTGTGTCTTGCAATGATGATAGGTATTGATCACATGAGGCCACAGTTTCTATTTTAACAAATTGGGATATATATATATTGTTTCTGTGCATGAAGAGTTTGTTAGCAACTGAACTATATAATATATACACTTATGTTGCTATGATGAGACGCAGTTCGGGAATAGATTACCATCTATTTAGGTATATATTTATTGTTTCTGCTCGCTGCATAGATTTTGTGCTAATTTTGAATGCAATATATGCAATACACTGTATATAAACAATGGAGCACGAATGTATTAACGTTTCTGCATATTCCCATTGTGACGTGATTAATTAGGTGGCCATCTGTGACCTGTAAGAGGGAATCTTCAATGGGGAAGGTGGGAGGTGAAGATGCAGGAGGGAGGGCGGGCTAACCATAGGGCCTATAGCTTTATTAAAATGAATATGTATATCAGATACAGAGGAGAGGTGGTTTATGGGAAGAGACTAAGACAATGTACAGTACAATGGAGTGTGTATTCCCAATGAATATGCATATCAGACATGGAGAAGGGGTTCATGGGAGGTGATAAGGCTGGTAGTGTCCTGTGGAATGTAACATCTATTCTGTTTAGTCCGTTCTAGGTGAGCCACGCAGACACAATAATATAAAGAGAAGTTGGACGGAAGTCCATCACACTCAGGGCAGATATCTCCATTAATACAGCACGCGGGCGGCATGGTAAGATGGGGCGCAAGACCGCTATGGAGATGGTGAACGTGTCTGAGAAATGTTGTTTATGGGAGCATGGTGTCAGTGGCAACACATGGTATCAGTATGCATGTAGGAGAGCAAAAAGGAGGAATGGGTTCTGTGGATTCTCTGATGGCTAATTAGTGAGCACCTCAATAGGGTGTGTACCTAAGAGGGTATAAAAGGAAGTGAGCTACACCACATGTGACCGGACCTTTTACCCCTGATGAAGCCAGTTTAGCTGGTGAAACATGTTGGGGAGGTCAGGCATGACATTTTAAAGGGTGATTTCTCACCTCTGCTTAAAAGTATCACCGCTGCAGAGGGTGTTACAAGGAAGCCTCATATGTTTTATGTCCATTAGATTAGGGATAACTGCCCAAGTAGGATGCTTGGATCCCTTACTGGAGTTAGTAAATTACTGTATATATAAGGTTTTCCTGTTAGTAAGTGGGGTTCCACCAACTTGATATGGAAAGGGAGTTATTCCTTCAGAGCAGAGAGGGAAAAATTGAGAGGTTAGAAATCAGGTTTTTAAATAAGTGTGTATAGAGGTTAAGTACATAATAAAAGTTACGTTTTAGTGTCTTATAGATTGAGAACTGATAGAGTTTAAGTTTGCCTATGGCAAAATAGTAAATATAGTGACTAATAGTCACTCTCTCTGTTCTCTTGCGAGATTCCCATTTTTTTGGGAGATTATTTGACTGGTTTAGTGTGCAACACTGTGCCAAAAAAAGTGCCCATATTTTGCCACAGTTGGTGGCATAAAGTCACCTTATAAAAGTTGTAAAGTTAGACTACACAGTGCTCGCATGCACTAATTTATCAACACCAGGATTAATGCGGCGCATTGTAAGACTGTCTAGTCTAAGTATACACTGTAAGTGATACATTGATACATCTGCTCCATTGTCTTCATTTGGAGGCTAGTCTTGGGTATGTTGGCTACTTGGCCATGTTTATAGTATCCCTGTAAGCAATGTTTTAATAAGAATCAAACTTGTGTTCTCAACACACTACGACTCTTAGGGATACTCGCACAGTCCTTATGCAGTGATTTTACTAAATGCAGGACAGTGTATAATCATAACCCTGAATGCAATTTGAGTAGAAGATACTTGGATTGACGAAATGTTGAGCAACCCTGCTTTAGAGAATGCTGAGTGTTACTGCTGTAGAGGGAAGGTAGAGCTGTCAATGTTTTTCTGCTGCCAATGCACATTATGCATGAAGGTCTTCCAAGGACAGAGCAGTCCCACTTGCTTTAGGCTTTCAGGCTATAAGATGACAAATAAGCAGCTCAATAAAAGATGCATATTAGTGCAACTAATTTATAGAAACATCCAAATTATAGAAACCGTGTACAATTTTAGTCACTATAAAGGGGTTGTGCAGGACTTAAATACAAAAAGAAAACCAAGAACATGGCTACGTTCTTCCAAAAACAGAGCCACACTTCCCTATGCATTGTAGTATTGGTGCTAAGCCAACCTACAGTTCTCACGCTGTTTTTGTAAGAAAGTCACCATTTTTCTATTAATGGACAACTACTGTAAAAGTAAAAATATACAGGACCTTTGTATGTTGCACTGTCTAGATGTGTGTTATAGACAAATACTTACATGCTACTGAAGTTATGCTGGCAGGTAGTTTCGGCAAAAAGGAATGCTGGTCAGTGTCAAGTTCATCTGCTTCATTCAATGTATTTTGACCTATGTGGGAAGAATGGGCCAATGGTGCAAGTGGCGTCTGTGGCACATTCATTTGTTCCAGCCCCTCAGGATCCCCATTCTCTTCCCGAATCCTTGTCCTTCTCCATTGGATTAACGCCACTCTATCTCGTATTGACTTTCCAACAATTTTCACATCATTCTCGTGGAAAAATCCTGATTCCACCTTAAAAAGACAGTTTTATTATTTAATTCTATTGAATTGCTCATTACTCATTGAACTGTGCTATTGACTTTCTATGACACAAATCAATGCCTTGTATGTAGCTAAATTGTGCTAAACATATTAGTTTAAATTGTGCTTCCTAGCTACATTTCTCACTAAGACAGATAATAACCAATATGTTTAGGTTAATACTATTAGAGCTGCTAACACCCAACTGTTCCATATCACGATAGTAAATACATCTAGTTATTCAGCAATACTGTATAAGAATAAAGGTATGTGTCACTATATAACTAGAAAGCCTCACTACTCAAGAACATGGAAAATAACTTTTATTCAAATTAAATTAGTGCTTAATTTCTATTTTGTCTAAGCTGAACATTCAAAAAAAAATTAAGTTCTCCTACTTTTTTTTCGTTGCTGAGAATTATGGAACATTGATCATCTTACCCTAGTGATGCCATGATTGCTATTGATCACAGCATCACAAATCAAATAGCCAGGGTCACAGTCCCACCCACTACAGTGGGGGAAAAAAAGTTTTTAGTCAGCCACCAATTGTGCAAGTTCTCCCACTTAAGATGAGGTCTGTAACTGACATCATAGATAGACCTCAACTGTGAGAGACAAAATGAGAAAACAAATCCAGAAAATTACATTGTCTGATTTGGAAAGAATTTATTTGCAAATTATGGCGGAAAAAGTATTTGGTTCCATACAAACAAGTAAGATTTCTGGCTCTCACAGACCTGTAACAACTTCTTTAGGAGGCTCCGCTGTCCTCCACTCATTACCTGTAGTAACGTCACCTGTTTGAACTTGTTATCAGTATAAAAGACACCTGTCCACAACCTCACACGGTCACACTCCAAACTCCACTATGGTGAATACCAAGGAGCTGTCAAAGGACACCAGAAACAAAATTGTAACCCTGCACCGGGCGGGTGTGAAGTCAGCTGTGGGAGCAATAATTAGAAAATGGAAGTGCCAGGCGTGTCCTCCTGCTTAAGCCAGTACATTTCCGGGCCCATCTGACGTTTGCTAGAGAGCATTTGGATGATCCAGAAGAGTATTGAGAAAAATGTCATATGGTCAGATGAAACCAAAGTAGAACTGTTTGGTAGAAACACAACTCGTCGTGTTTAGAGGAGAGAGAATGCTGAGTTGCATCCAAAGAACTACTACTGTGAAGCATGGGGGTGCAACATCATGCTTTGGGGCTGTTTCTCTACCAAAAGGACCAGGACAACTGATCTGCGTACATGAAAGAATGAACGAGGCCATGTATCGTATGATTTTGGGTGCAAACCTCCTTCCATGAAACGTGGCTGGGTCTTTCAGCATGACAATGATCCCAAGCACACCGCCAAGGCAACGAAGGAGTGGCTTTGTAAGAAGCATTTCCAGGTCCTGGAGTGGCCTAGCCAGTCTCCAGATCTCAACCCCATAGAAAACCTTTGGAGGGAGTTTAAAGTCCGTGTTGCCCAGCGACAGCCTCAAAACATCACTGCTCTAGAGGAGATCTGCCTGTAGGAATGGGACAACATACTAGCAACAATGTGTGCCCACCTTGTGAAGACTTCCAGAAAACATTTGACCTCTGTCATTGCCAACAAAGGCTATATATCAAAGTATTGATCTGAACTTTTGTTACTAACCAAATACTTTATTTTCCACCATAATTTGCAAATAAATTCTTTCCAAATCAGACAATGATTTTCTGGATTTGTTTTCTCATTTTGTCTCTCATAGTTGAGGTCTACCTATGATGCCAATTACAGGCCTCTCTCATCTATTTAAGTGGGAGAACTTGCACAATTGGTGGCTGACTAAATACTATTTTTCCCCACTGTACATTTCTTAATGATCAAATTGCTGAAAGTGTTCGGCAAAGGGTACTGTAGATTTATGTTAGATGGCTATCAGGGGTTAAAAGTGGTTGCTGGAGTAAAAAAAAAAAAAAAAAAAAAATGAAAAAAATAAAAAGTCCGCTTTAAATCCTGCAACAGCACCGCCTCTATTCACTGGCTGCATCTGGTACTGCAGCTCAGTCACATTTCCGCATCTCCAGATTAAACACAACAATATTTTAGACAAGTTATAAGGTTCGGCTCTTTGACAATGCTTTACGGAGAGTGGTCGTCTATGGTCAATAAATAACAAGTCATAGGGCATTACTTCAGAAAGCATTGTAATTCTTATGTCAGCAGTTTGAAAAAAAAATATGCTCATGCGACGCACTCCCTGCTCATTCTGCAGGATCATCGATTCCCTCGGTCCACGTGAGCTGCATCACAAAGAGGATGACTATTCAAGCATCACTGACCACTTGTGCTGCGCCTGCACTCTCTCATCCTCTCTGTGATCAGAAGGATGATTGATCCAAGTATTGATGCCTTCTTAGAATACAAACACGGTATTGATTCAATTAGAAAAAGCCATTTTCTTTCCTTGCTAAACTGTAAACAATGTCTGCTTAGTATGTAAATAAAGTCATAAATCTAGCATAAAAATACTCTGTATCCATGTTAAATGATTCTTGCACATCACATACTAGACCATTAACATGTTAGATTCTGAAAAAGTCCTCAATTTCTATGCATCTAACCATAATACAGGAGGCGATTAGAAGGAAAGCATAAATCAATAGATAAATCTGTGTTTTCCCAACAGATACTGATTTCTACTAGTGCATTTAAAAAAATTAGAATATCACTGAAAAGATAATCAATACCAATAATTTAAGTCAAATCAAGAAACTCATATATTGTATAGACTCATTACAGTACAAATTACAAGGTTTAATGGAATACATTTGTGTGCCCTATAACAAATAAAAGCATCCTGGAAAACCCCTTTAATTTTCAATGATATTCTAATTTTTTTTGATGCACTAGTATGTACTCTGTGATGTAGCTATATGAATGCTTTCTGACTATATCTTATCAAACTGTTAACCACCTTACTTTCCAGGAAACTGTAGTTCGGCCTTAGGACGCAAAAAATCCATCAAATGTAAAAACTGGGAGAAGGGGGATGCAGCTGCAGGTGAAACAGCAGATCAGCAAGGTATAACATTTAATGGGTTCAATGCGCACAGCACAGCCTGGCATCATGTCAGGAGGAGCCCACCTACTGAATCGCCATTGAAAAAAGTGACTAAGAACCTATAGTGAAGGGAAATGGTCAATAACAATGGAACAGTTCCAGAAGTGACCTATGTCTTGGAGAATTAATAGTAAAGTACCGAGCAAAGGTTTAGGCAGGTGTGTAAAAAGTGTTGCAAAGTAAGAATGCCTTTATAAAAAAAGTTTTCATAGTTATTTTGATTAACAAAAATACAAAATTGAATGAACAAAAGGGTAAGTTCAGATGGCGTACTGCGGCGCGTACTTCTGCGCGCTGCAATACACCGGGTGCTCTAGAAGGCCAGTGCATAGTTTTAAAATGCTGTGTCGGCTCCTAGGTCACTTCTTTCTTCGTGTGCATAATATGTATCACGGAATTCAACAGGTATTCATAGCTTTCAATGAGAGCTAGGAATTACCATAGTTGCGGGACGAATTTTGGTTGGATTGCAGTGTAATTACTTGCCGAAATACGCCCCGCAAAGTTGCCGTGTAAACATGCCCTAAGAGGAATCCAAATAAAATATTTAGTGTAAGCCACTGTCTTCAAAAGCACAAATTCTTCTAGATACATTTGCCCAAAGTTTTCAAATGAATTTGGCAGGTAGGTTCCTCCAAACATCTTAGAGAAGTAACAGATCATCTGTGAATGTAGCGCTCTCAAACTCTTCTGTTTTTTCATGTAATTCCAAAAACCCGATGATAAACTCAGGAATCTGTGGGGGCAATATTATTACTTCCACGACTCCAGGGGTGGTCACATTAAAAAATATTTATTTTATTTTTTTAATCATGGCTCTGTGGTCACACCAAATATTTATTCAATTTATTTTTTGCTCATTCACTTTGCATTTTGTTAATTGAGGAAAATAGTCAAACACCAAACATCATTTGGTTTTCTCATCGTTTGCTTTTGGAGTCCTGGAAGTGATGTTATGGCCTCCACAGAACACTAATCTGATCATCAAGTGTATAAAATCACAAAGAAAGAAGAATCTGAACAAATTACATCCACAAAAGATCCATGGTTAGCGTCCCAAGATGTTTGAAACAACCTCCCTACTGCATTCCTTATAAACCGCATCACTTCTACAAGGTACACCAGCAAACCGTTTAGAAGACATAGGGTGATCACACTAAATTTTGGATTTGACTTTGTTCATTCCTGTTTATTTTTGTCAATTACAATGCAAAGTAATTGCCTAAAACATCTGCACAGCACTGTATGTACTGGAAAATAACGATCGCACATATATTTACAAGATCTTACACAGCCGCTGATCTTCCTAAACTTTTTAATTTGTTACTCAAAGTGGCTCCAAGATAGACCTTCAATTGAAAACAGGAGGTTACTCTATAGAAAAAAAACAAAAAAACATTTTTTTTACCATTTCTAGTGCAACATCTTCAGGAGTTTCCTTCTCCAAGTCAAAAGTAAACTCAATGGCTCCGTTATCTTTGGGCTTTCCTTTTAACTTTTTAGGGTCTTCCACCCATAGTCTTAAGGCAATCGTGGACTTCCTGCCGTGGTCTTCCTCTGCAAGTTCCACCCTCACTCCAGTATCTTCAGCAAAGAAAGCATGGCTTAATAAGTCTTTAATTTCATACCTGAAACATGGAAATCCGAATGATAAAAGACTGATATAGGTTTATTGTCACAGGTAGATGATTAGTGGTAAGAGAAGATTACCCATTGATCAAAAAAAGTTTTAGGACTTTACCACTTCATACTGAATTTGGTGCATTGTTTATGGATTTTTTTTTTTTTTTAATTAAATTGACATGTCCATTATACTTTCCCATGATGCTTCTTTTCCTGGTGTTGGCACCAAAGTCACAAAGCTACCTCAGAAGAAACCTATAATGTATATGTCCAGTGGAGAGAAAGGAGAGTTTTATTTTATATTACAGGCTTATTACCATACTATAGCGGATGCAATTTGAATCTTAAACTTATGTACAACATTTTAGACATGCACTTCTAACCAAAAGCAGTCATTGTCTTCTGAACATCAGCAAATGCCATCTACAGATTTGTAAAGATTGCAGCCCGTACATACTAGTAGGTCAACAATGACATTGCCATGAACTCTCCTTTTACGGATTCCAATGTGTTCAACACTTTCTCTATAGCCAATGTGCACTTAAATTTGCTAAATCTCCATGGTAACATCCATCCGAAATGTGGTCATGAAAAGGTGAATACGAACACAAACACTCAGAGGACACAGTACCCCTGTAGATTGCATTGTCAAATTGCATAGAATGATGTAGATTGAATTTTCAATATCAATGCTGTTGAAGACTGGGAAATTCAATGCTAGAAGCCTATCAATGACAAGAATGTGCCATTGAAGAAAGCCATGTTCACACAAAGTACACACTAAACAGGTCTACAATAGGACTGATGCAAACAAAAAGTTCCTTTATCATAGGGTTTGACAGTATGCATCAGTATTTCTTACTGAAGAAAATTACTAATGTTCTTTTATTCCCTACACATGCATCTAACGCAATGGTGATAGGATGGAGCTACTGAGCATGTGTGACCACCGGCACCAGACCTATTAGGCGGACTTTATAAGAGAAACAAAAGAAAAGTATGGGGGTGCCATATGCAGTATGTAACATCAATACCCAGGCATGAGCGCATAATTTTTTAAAACTATTCCAAATAAAATATGGCTTTGTGGGACAGCTTAACATATACACTTTTTCCCAGAAGATTTACAGGACAGCAAATGGGTCCCATTCACGTCTATAGAATTTTGGACATTGATCCGCATCAAAAATATTTTTGTCGTTTTGGACACAAATCCACACGTGGAATATGGAGGGAAGAATTACCATGTTAAGTTTTTTTTTTTTACTCTTAAAAATACGTTGTAGATGAGCATTTCAAGTCAGAACCAGTTTGGATTCAGACTTGAAATGCACGTCGTGTGGGCGAAGCCTAATACTCAACATCTAGATGACTAATGTAGTGTATTGTAAAACTTCACTTTTAATTCGCACTTTTAAAAATAAGAGCCTCCAGGAGACATTGGTTCACAACGTATGCTTTTCTAGTTCATAATGCTACCTCTTCTCCAGAACACATATATAGCAGAAATAAGTATTCAACACGTCACCAATTTTTTAAGTAAACATATTTCTAAAGGTGCTATTGACATGAAATTTTCACCAGATGTCAGGAACAACCCATCAAATCCACACGGGCAAATAATTTATAGACATCTATGGTTTTAAGTTATGTGTAATAATGAGAAATAACAGGGAAAAAAATGAAGTATTGAACACACTTACTGAAATGTATTTAATAATTAGTACAAAAGCCTTTGCTGGAAATGACAGCCTCAAGCGCCTCCTGTATGGAGAAACTAGTCGCATGCATTGCTTAGGTGGGATTTTGGCCCATTCTTCCACACACACTATTCAAAGCCTGAAAGTTCCTTCTATGAACTTTGAGCTTTAGGTCCTTCTTTAGTTTTTCTATTGGATTCAGGTCAGGTGATTGGCTGGGCCATTCTGGCAGCTTTATTTTCTTGTTCTGAAGCCAATTGAGCGTTTCTTTGGCTGAGTGTTTGAGATCATGGTGTTGCTGAAACGTTCACCCTCATTTCATCATCATCCTGGTAGATGGCAACAGATTATCAAGAATCTCTCGGTACATTTGTCCATTTATCTTTACTTCAAGTATTTGAAGTTTGCCAGGACCATATGCTGAAAAACATCCCCACACCATGATGTTCTCACCTCCAAATCTTCACTGTTGGTATGGTGTTTTGGGGTGACAAAGTGCCTTTATGACCTTCAAACATGGTGTGTATTATGGCATTTAAAGAGTTTATTTTGGGTCTCATCTGACCAGGCTATATTCTTCCAGTATTTCACAGGCTTGTCTAAATAATGAGCAAACTTAACACACGCTTGAACATGCTTTTATGTTCAGCAATGGAGTCTCGCTTGGTGAGCGTGCATACAGGCCATGGAGATCGAGTGCATTGCTTATGGTTTTATTTGAAACAATTATACCTGCTCATTTCAGGTCTTTCTGTTGCTCTACACAGGTGGTTCTTAGCGCTTGCACAACTCTTCTGATACATTTTTCCACTCTTCGGTCTCAAATCTTGCGGGGAGCACCTGGTCATGACTAGTTTATGGTGAAATATTCTTTCCACTTTCGGATTATGGCCCCAGCAGTGCTCACTGCAACTTTCATGAGTTTAGAAATTCTTCTGTAACTAAGGACATGAGTATAGTTTTGCAACAATAAGGCTGCAAGGGTCTTGAAACATTGGTTTTACCCATCAGAAGAGGTTTCTTGGGTGGCACCTCGGTAACCAGACACCTTTTAATTTTTTCACTAAGTGGCAGGAATGCTTTTTAATTCCCGATAGACTTCAGGGGGTGTCATGACTCCCCATGACTTTTTGCAACTCTTTCTTCATGTGTTCAAAATTCACCCCCCTCCCCATGTCCTCTGTCATTATTACGCAACTTAATTTATGGACGTCGGTTTTGATTTTTTTGCCTGTGTGGATTGGATGGCTTCTTACGGACATCTGGTGAGAATTTTATGTCAATAGCACATATACATTCGTACATACATATTTTCTATCTTCTGGTAAAGAGGCCATTTGTTTTGGATGTGAAAAAAAAACGGAATAAAAAAAACACACAACCTTAACCAAATGTTTAACAGTCTATTTACTAACCTGGTCCACTGTTTCATGGACTCACAGAAAAAATTATTGGGACCTGAGCTGTATAAAGGCAGTGACTGGTGGATAAGACTATTGAGATCCTGGTGCTATGCTCTGCAGAGCCTGCATTTCATGGGCAAATATCCTGACAGCAAATGGAAATTGTAATTATGTGTCATTTACATTACACAGATAAAGCAAACAATCCCCTCACCTCTCCTCCTTGTTCTTACAGATGCACTCCCCAATTATCTCTTTGATTTCAGGATCTGACACTTTCTCAAAGCTTGCTGGCTTCACACCCTAGGAAAAAACAAAAACAAAAGGCGGAAGCTGAAATTTCAGTGGATGTTTAAATTTCAGTTTAAGGGTATGTGCACATGGTGTTTTGCAATACGTTTTTCAATTCGAAAATTGAGTAAAACGTATCCAAACACGTACCCAAAGTGTAGTACGTGTGTAGATCTGTTTTCTGAACGGCAAAAAAGTACCCTATAGTTATGAATAGGGTTTATGATGCATAAAACGGATCAAAAATTGACAAGTCTGTTATTTGATCAGATCTGTTAAATACAAAGATGTGTATAAAACATGTGTTTTACATTGAAACCAATGTAACTAATGTAATCATACAGGATATGGTTAGATACGTGCTTGGGTCCGTAAAACGAACCCAAACACGTATCTAAAAAACGCCATGGGAACATCCCCAAAGTTGTTTCCGCCATTAAGTCCTAGTGTATTGTGAATCTAAACCTTTTGACATGGTATGAATCAGCACAGAATCTCCTGACAACACGTAAACACGACAGGTAGTGGTCAAATCTCCATTTATCTGATAAGCACCAAATACTCTGCATAAAGGGTAAAAGTGATACGATTCTGATACCACTAGGTGAAGCCTTCTGTATATAGAGTTATGGAGTTTTATGTATAAAACAGTACACCATAGGCCCCCCTAGAGCTTCAAAAAACACCCAGCAGCAAAAACGAGCAGAAAAAAAAAAGTTCTGTGGAGACAGATTGTTTTTACTATAAAAAAATATGGGACCTCTTTACAGTCGTTTTTCTCAGTGTTTTTTAGAAAAACTTTGAAAACAGCCATTTTTGTGTGCTGTGGAGACAGTCTAAGGGTAAGTGCACACGGCTTATTTTGGGGTGCATTTTGCTGCCTATTTTGCGGCGTACTGCGCTTAATACGTGGGGACATGCGCCCCATAATTACGGTAATCCATAGCTCTCAGAGAACTATGGATTACGCCTCCTCTCCCCGATCGTATTGTACGTGCGGGGAGATAAGCGACATGGTGATTACGCGCCACGAGTAATGCATGTCTAAAGGGGCAGGCTGCCTAGACACACGATGTATTGCGGCATGTACTGTACGCACTGCAATACATCGTGTGAACATACCCTAAATCTTAAAACAGTGCTCAAGGGTTGACCTTTGCATTGTCATTCTTCAATTACTGCTGTGAAAAATAAGCAGAATTGTTTATTGGCCAGTCATGAGCATCTGTAGGATCCATTTCATACGCAGCAGATATTTTTACAGTAAATAACATTTATGGGAAAGAAAGGTGGTCTAAGTGACAATGGAAAAAAATAATGTCCTGTGTTTCACATGTCATTGTGCCATTTACTACCATAGATCCCCGAGTGGATTACACTTTCCAGGAAAGAGCTACAGGATTACACATTGTTTTATTGATGCACTTTGGCTGAACATGAATAATGTTATAGCACTTGCCCGAATTGGAGAGATATTTGCTACAATAAAAGCCATCTTCAAAACTTTTTGCGGTTTGTAAGAAAAACAAAGTATCTTCTAGGTGGTCTTTGAGGATTTTCGCCTCTTCCTTTCCTTTCTTCTTACACCGCTACTGCATGTGAAACAAGTCGGGCAAAGCCAGCTGTATAGTGAACAGAGCCTATTGTACTTTCTCTTATAGTGTTATCCACACAGTTTGCAAATAACCATACCAATCTTCTTAAAGGGGGTTTTCTCCGCCATTTCAGAGTCACAGGCAGCTTTAGACTTGCGCTACCTGGTCAGGCTGTGGGTGGTTCTATAGCAGCAATTAGCATATTTAGCTCTATAACAGTGTTACAAAGACATAAGTGCAGATTTTAATTTGTGTGAAAAAAAGCTACAGTCCTCCAAGGAGTGAAAACAATGAATTAGCTGTAAACAAAAGCTTATCTTGTTAGAGCAGGGAGTGACGTCACCATGGTCAGAGGGAGCAGAGACTTGATTGCCCTGGTCTAATCAGAGAGGGAGATATGGATGGTAACCAGAGAAACTTGTGTGCATTCAAGAGCGATTTTATTTGCTCTACCTCCTGAGCAAGGCAGTATCAAGAGTAAATGTATATAGAAAAAGTCTTCGATTTACTGTTTCCTACATGTTGAAAGTTAATCTTTGCTATCTGGATATAATGCTATATGACACTTAAAAGGGTCTTTTCACTACAGCTCTATATATTGGTTAAAGAGGTTTTGCCACGAAGTAAAATTGACGTTGGAAGTTTGTAGATTAAATAATAAACATTTTCACCATTCATCATTATTAAAAATTCTGGACTGTTTTTGTCTTAGCCGCTCCTTTAGTTT
>JAODAL010047752.1:0-29612 GCA_025379985.1 Phyllomedusa bahiana | reverse complement strand
GTTAATTTTAGTTTTCTACGGGAAAATTTAAACCCACCCCCTACTTAACCCCATGGCAGTTTTTCAAAAATGCCTTGAATACGCATACCAAGACTGTAAAGGAGGCCCACTGTAAAAATTTAACGAAAGGAAAACTTGATCGGCCAAGGTATGATCATTGGGAGGGCAACAAGAAGTCATGCAAAAGAAATCGAGAGCATCTTTAACCGGGACTTTCCCAAAACACCCCAAGCGAAGGGAAGTAAAAAAAGTAGAGGTAAAGGTAGGAGAGGGAACAAAACTTTTCCCTAGACCAGTTACTGAACTCATATTATGTTTTTTCTGAGGACCTGTTATGGCTAATTGACGCCAGGGGGGGAGTGTGCTGTCATAGACACATTTTAATGTTTACTTGTAATTCAAGAGGGTTTACATGCATTGTTAAATTTTTAATGCCTTTGGTGCCACCGTGGCCTTTTTTTGAAAGGTTTCCAAATGTTTTTGTTTCCTGTTTTAGGGGAAGTTCTTTGCATTATGGGTGATGCCCTTTTCACTCATTGCACAGAAGGACACAGCCATCTCTCTTTGTTTGTTAAAGATATTTGGGAAAGCTGTTGTTGGGAAATGTTAGCTATACCTAGCTTCAAAAGCATGCTAGTACATTTTTTTTTTTAGAACTTTTTTTATCATGTATATAATGGAAATTATTTCATTTCTTTAAAAAAGCACTATAATTAACATAAATGTTTATCATTTGAGGATTACAGTTATTTAAAAAAAATTGCTCCACCAGCAGTAAATATCAGCTGTAAGATATAACTGACCCCCGTACAGGTCCATATCAAAATAATCTTAAATGTTAAGCCTTAAATGTTGTAACAGAACGGGTGGTTAAAAGTGGGGAGCGGGTCACTTTGCCACGGGGCCTACCGAAAGCACCAAAACCTGCCTTCTTTATGCATCTATTAGGTCCTGACGCTCTGAGTGCCTGTGCTGATATGCTGTTCATATGTATGTATATATAGACCAATATAGCATCATTGCCTTTTTGCACATTTGTGTTAATTAAATCCGTGTATTATACAAAAATTCTTTAAAACACTTTTTTCTTGCACAATAGCCAATTGTGGCCAATCTTTAGAAATAGTGTGATGCATTAAAAAAACAGGTAATATACCTTAAAGTCCACAATTTTTCTCCCAAAAATTGGGAGCAAGGAGCCTTGGAAATGGCTGGCCGCACACAATTTATGAAGTAATTTTAAAGATTGGCTACAAAATTTTTATTGTGCAAGAAAAAAAAATTTTTAAAAAATTTGTGATAAAATTTCATGGATTTTAATTTACAAAAAAAGGCAAAATGGGAATGTGTATATTGGTCAATTTAAATACATATGGAAAGTTTGATACAAAGGGTGTTGGAGGAAACACATTTTTTATATGAACCATTAGGTCGCGTCCCCACGGCACAGGATAAATACCGGTTGGTTTATCCGACCGGTATTGGAACTGTTTTCAGGCCGTGCACACGGCCGCAGGTGGACGGCTTTTCTCCGCGATTAGTGGAGAAAAGCCCTCTCCCTTCAAATAGACATGATCATATTCTGTCTGAAAACCGGATTGAAGAATGAACATGTAAAAGTTTGTCAGCCGGTTTGCAGACTGTTTTCAAAACCGAAAACCGTCTGTAAAACCGTCTGCAAGCCCATGCCGTGGGGACAAAGCCTTAAGCGTGTACACGTTGAATGTAAAGTGGAAGCTTAAATAAAAGAAGTGTGCTGATATGGTGATAACACTAAGGATTTTAGGCTGTTGTGCATATCACAATCCACTTAGTATCTGGACAATGTCAGGGACAAACGCACTTCAAATTTTAAACATATGTTCTATCCACATGAAGACATGACAGGCGATATTTTTAATTTTAAATTGATAGTCCAGTCCTTCTGGACCATGTTGTCTAATACCACAAACTAAACACATGTCATGGGGCAAAAGAATGCCAAGCTGTAGACTGACCTGCCACAGCTGAATCATATTACAATTTTACTTGTATAATAATCCCAAACTAATTGTGTCATAGACAGTAATAGTGCTCCAATTTGTGTCCTAGAAAAAGTAGTACTTCACAGGTTAAAAGTGCCTAAATGATTTCCCTCAGATGGTAATGGTGCCCTTCTTTTTGCTTCACACAATAATATTGTCAGTGTTCTTGTGTTTTAGCATTAAATAGTGTACATAGCACATACGCAGCATCCCCATATTTAGAAATGCTTAGCAATTAAGGCATACTATACTGGATGCTGTCAGATGAATGGCCACAGTGCATTACTGAGAAGAAAGATAGGAGCTAGTAGCTGCTGGTTTTACTTTGGGTGATTATGAAAAAGGCAGGGGGCGTAGCACAATCTTCAGGAGGTTACTCTTCTGTCCCACCCCCCCCCCAAAGATTTTGCCTGCAAGCTTTGACCTGTACCTGCTCTCCTGACCATATCTCCACCATTGTGTATGTAGCCTCGTGCCAACAAATAATACAGCCCCCACATATCACCCCACTAGCCACCTCCATATTTCACCCTATAAACCCCTACCTCCACCTATCACTCCATAGCCCCCCATCATCATCTATCACCCCAAAAAAAAACAACTTCATATATCACCCCATAGTCCCCTCACCTCCACCTATCACCCCATGCAAAGTTTATTTAGTGGTGGGGAATGGTTATGAGGGAGCTGGAAAAGTAAAGATTCTAAGATATTTGTTTGGTAAATTCTGCAGGAATGAGTTGTGGCTAGGAGAAGTCACAATGATGGTCTGGACCAGATGTGGAAGAAAAGGAAAAGTGATTGACTCCCATCAGAGAAGACATCACTTGTGTGAGTGATATTTGCTACTTGTATAGCGGTATTATGTGGTAACTGTATGATCATTATTTGGAGCTGTCATCCATAGAAAATTGTGTTTATAGCTATTTGCATGTATTTTTGTATATACAATGTATTATTTTATATAGGTACATCCCAATAGGCCCTAGCAGTGTCATTATTGTGGTGGCACAATTGTGTTTTTTTTCCATTTCAACTAACTTTCCCATTCCCCCTCCCACTCTATAATGTTTCTGGGGAAAGAGTGGTCACCATTAACCCTACTTGTCTAGGGCACCAAAATGCTTTGTCCCGACACTGCTTACAATAACATACAAGGCAGTCCTTGGCCTGTCTCCTCCATACGTTTATATTGTAATCTCCTGACGACTCCACATATATAATCTCCAGTCCTTCTTGCAAGACCTTTGTTTCTATGGTACTCAGTGTCAAACTGTGAAGCCTGGGGCCCATCAGGGGAGCTAATTTTGAGGGCCCACCCTACAGCTACTGTACATAAAAATATTACCTGTTAATATTTAGGCCTCTTGAACATAACTGTGTGCATTTTATCACATAATACCGTGTGCAAAACAGAACTGTATTATGCAGTATGCAATACGAAGTGAGTCACATATCTGTTTGTCTCACACGTGTTGGTCTTACACATTAGTCTAACTGTTTTACAAAGCTGTCTATCTCACATGTGTCTAACTGTCTTACACAGCTGTCTGTCTCACACATGTGTCTAACTAGCTCACACATCTGTCATCAGGTCACAATCACATGACAGTGAACTCAGCACTGATCCAACACAGAAGTAAAATAACCTTTGACATACAGGGACTCACAGGAAACGTCTCATCTGATGAGTCATTCTCTTCATAGATGAGTCATTCTCTTCTCTCATGAGTTGTTCTTACCAATTCCTACCTCTAGTATGTGTGCCCTCCATAAAGTAAGTAGGCAGTAATGGTGTCCACCATTAAGTAGGTAGGTATATAGACCTCCAGTAGGAAGGTATAGAGGCCCACTGTAGGTAGGTATAGTATCCCCTTGTAGGTAGATAGGTATACATACCTATTTAGGTACATAAACAGTTCCCTGTAGACAGGTAGGCATATATGCCCCCTATAGGGAGATAGGTAAGGTAAGTAAATATGCCCCTTGTAGGTATATATATATATATATATATTATATAAAATATATATTTATATATATATATTATATATAATACAAAATATATTATATATATATATATATATAATATATATATATATATATATATATATATTCCGGCTCCTGTAGGGAGATAGTTATACAGCTTCCTGTAGATAGGTAGGTATATATGCTCTCTGTAGATCAGTAGGTGGGTATATAGCCTCATGTAGGTATACAGCCCCTTGTAGGTATACAGCACCCTGTAGGTAAATAGGTCCCTCCATATAGGTAGGTATACAGCCCATGTCGGACTGGGGCCCACAGAGGAATTGATCTTGGGGGCCCACCCTACAGCTAATGTACATGAAAATATTGCCTACCTCTCGGACATAAATGTGTCCATTTTACCACATAATGCATTGTGTCTGAAACAGAACTGTATTGTGTAGTACACAATACAAAATGAGTCACATATCTGTCTATCTCACATGTCTGTCTGTCTCACACGTTTGTCACAGTGTAACATATCATAGACACATAGCGGCTAAGTAGCTCTATCTATGTCCCCCTCCACCCTCCACCAGCCCACATACAATATCCGCCTACAAGTTCTCCCTTGGCCACACACCCAGGGCCATTCCTAGGCTAAATTGCACTCAGGGTGAGGTGAAGAAATTTCCCCCCCTCCCTCTGTAACATAATGCGACACATTGCATCACCATCAACCAAATCTAAAATAGACAAAAATCTTTAACACAATGTGCTACGTATAAAACTACTACATAATAGTCATACAATTACCAAATAACACCACTACACCAACCAGAATCCCAAGACCACTAAGACTACATATCACCAGCACAGTGACCGAATAATAAAACCCCACCATACCCACATATCACCAGCACATCGTGACCGAATAATACAAACTAACCATTACTGAGTATAAACCATTATACTACAACCAATATTACCAGCATACAGTGACCATACAGTGTTGGATACCAGCTGTACACAGGCTCTGCAGGCATATAAACGATAACATTAAAGTTATATCTAGTGACTCACAGGAGACGTCTCTGAAGAGTTGGTCTCTTTCTCTTCTTCTTCTTCTTCTCCATCTGTCCCAGACCGCCATGACGACTACTCCTGACTCTTCACTGTTAAATTTACAAAACAAACATCTTAGACTCCTCACTTTTTCTGCACTTCTCTACCAATTCCTATCTCTATACAAACTCCCCATCTATAGCACCTCATATGGTAGCCATGCAGTAGCCTCTGTAGCCAGGTAGTATTATTATTATTATTATTTATTTTTGAGCGCCCTTGGTTCCAGAGCGCTGTACATTCAGGTTTCATACATAATATAGGTCAAACAAGTACAAAGGTGACAAATTACTAACTAACAATTGGTACAGAAGGAGAGAGGTCCCTGCCCGTGAGGGCTTACAGTCTACAAGGAAGGTGGTAAGAGACAGAAGGTGAGGGGCAGACATGATTTCGGATAGTGTAGTGACAGTAGGGTTATTGTTGGTTATAGGCAATCCTGAAGAGATGGGTTTTCAGGCTGCTTTTGAGGCTGGTGAGAGTGGGGGAGAGTCTGAGGTGTTGGGGCAGTGAGTTCCAGAGTTATGGGGGAAGCACGGGAGAAGTCTTGGAGACGGTTATGTGAGGAGTTGACACGGGGAGAGCAGAGAAGAAGGTCCTGTGAGGAGCGGAGATTGCGTGAGGGGAGATAACTGGAGACTAAGGCAGATATGTATGGAGGGGAGAGGTTATGGAGAGTAGTAGCCCCCTATAGTCAGGTAGTAGCCCCCTATAGCCAGGTAGATGCCCTGTAGCCAGTAGATGCCCCCTGTAGCCAGTAGATGCCCCCCTTGTAGCCAGTAGATGCCCCCTTGTAGCCAGTAGATGCCCACTTGTAGCCAGTAGATGCCCCTGTAGCCAGTAGATGCCCCCCTTGTAGCCAGTAGATACCCCTGTAGCCAGTAGATGCCCTCTTGTAGCCAGTAGATGCCCCTGTAGCTAATTATAAAATAAAAAAAAAGTACTTACCTCGGTCCCCGCGTCCTGGTCTGGAGCTGCTGAGCGGTGTAAGCGGTGTGACGTCACCACGCCGCTAACGCTGTCGCACAGATCCCATGGATCTACTCGGCCAGAAGAGCTGCTGACCGAGGAGACCCTGCGTCGCAGGGGGCGCGATGAAAGCCGTGCGCCCCCTGCCACAGCGATACATACAGGGGAGAAGGCAGGACGGTAAAGTTCCATCCTGCCTCCTCCCTGTACCGGCAGGCTGCTGACTCTGCCCGACTGTTATAAAACAGCCGCGCAGAAACAGGGGATATCCTCCAAGCGGGCGAGGCGGACAGCCGCGGAGCCCCCCTCAGGTGAGCGGAGCCTCTGTACCCCGCCTCGCCCGCCCCTAGGAACGGCCCTGCACACACCTCACCACTTTCTAAAATAAATACCACTATAAACACAGTCAAGAAAGTAAAAGTGAAACCCCCCTAATCACAGGGACATGTGTGCACTCACTCTTACAATCAGGGATAAATATCCCTATACACTGCCACTATACAAACACTGATATAACCTACAACACCACCATATAAAGACTACATAACGGTCAGACATTAGCACAGGTACAACCTACAAGACCACCATATAGAGACTACAGAGTGGTCAGACACCAGCTCAGGTCACCATCACATGACAGGGAATACAGAACTGATCCAACACAGAAGCAAAATGACCCCTGACATCCAAGGACTCACAGGAGACATCTTATCTGATGAGTCGTTCTCTTCTCTCTTGCATTGTTCTTTTTCCCTTTTCTTCTCCATCCAGTCCAGACCACTATGATGACTTCTCCCAACCACCACTCACCTCTTTACACACAAATATCTTAGAATCCTCACTTTTCCAGCACCACTTTACCCATTTTGCCCCTGTACAAATTTGCCAGAGGTGGGCGAGTGAGTATAGGCCATAGCTTAGAGACACAGTTTCCTGAAAGGCTGGGGGGGTGAAAGAGGACTAACCCCTTGGATATTGTGCTATGGCCATGGCCTGTACCCCTCAGAATCATATTACCAGGTAGGGTGGCAAGTCCCTAGTTACGTAGGTAAATGGACAAGGCCCCAGGTACCTAGGTGGGCCCTATTTACGTAGTTAGACCCCCATTGGCTAAGTTGGTAGGCCCTAGATAGGTAAATAAGTATGCCCCAAGTAGGTAGGTGGGCCACAGGTGGGTAGGTAGATAGTTCTCAGGTAGATAAGTAGTCCACAGTTAGTTTTTTTGATAGGCGTCTTTTAGGTTGGTGGGCCCCAGTTAGGTAGGTTGTAGGTAGGTGATAGGTGGGCCCCACTTAGGTAGGTTGATGGGCTCCAGTTAGGTTGGTGGGCCCCATTTAGGAAGGTTGAAGGTACTTAGTGCCTTAGTTAGGTAGGCTGTAGGTAGTTAGGACCCCAGTTAGGTAGGCTGAAGGTAGTTAGGGCCCCAATTAGGTCATTCTTTCCATCCCTCCATCTGGGAGACTCCTGCAAATAGGGTGGACTTCCCGCACTCCCAGGATAGGTGACTGCAGGGAATTCTTTACATGCAAGTGGCATCAGGAAGCATCATGAGATGCTGCCTGATGTCACTGAGTGTTGAGGGAGACTGGCAGCATGGCGATTTTAAACATTTTATGTTTCCTTCTACACCCCCCCATGACTGTGGAGGTTTCAGTTGGAGGGGGCCTGTGGCGCTTATATCATTGGAGGCTGTGGCTGCAGAGATCGGAGCGGCGGTGGGACACATCAAACTCCAAATATCCCGCCGTTGCTTCATTCTTCTGACATCATCCGAAGCCAAGGCTGGATGCTGTCAGATCAGTGACTGGTGCGTACATGTCCTTTAGGAGGGGGATTAGATTGAGAGAGGGGGTTAGAGTGAGAGAGGGGGGTTAGACTGATAGAAGGGGTTTAGAGTGAGGAGGAGGGGTGTTAGACTGAGAGAGGTGGAGTTAAAGTGAGAGAGGGGGTTAGAGTGAGAAATGGGGGTTAGAGTGAGGAGGAGGGTTAGACAGAGAGGTGGTTTAAGTGAAAGAGAAGGGGTTAAAGTGAGGAGGATGGGAACTAGAGTGAGGAGAAGAGAGGTTAGAGTGAGAAAGGGGAGGTAGAGTGAAGAGGAGGGGGTTAGACTAAGAGAGGGGGTTAGAGTGAGAAATGGGGGTTAGATTGAGAGATGGGGGTTAGCGTGAGGAGGAGGGAGGTTAGACAGAGAGGGGGATTTAGAGTGAGTATTAGGGAGTTAGACTGAGAATGGGGATTAGACTGAGAGAGGGGCTTGGTGTCAGCCAGCGATGTTTTTTGTCACCACAAGCCTGACAATAACCATGTGTCACTACTACCCCAGTACCCAACACACCAAGGGTATTGGGAAGAGCCGGGTAACCATCAGAATCGGACTTTCTAATGTGATGGACCACTTCTTGGGCGGCTGTAGGCTGGTATTTTTAGAATGGGAAGGGACCAGTATCGATGGACATTCCCTTTCTGATAGTATCAGGCGGTCGGTTTTACCTTGGCTGGTTATAGAAAATGGGGGGGACCCCACGTAATTTTTTTTCAGAATAGTAATTTATTTATTGAGAATCTAAATATGGGCATCCACTGTAATGATTATAGAAGTTGCCCATTTTAGGATTCTCAAATAATAAATGATTTTTGAAAAAAATAACAATGTAGGGTCCACTCCATTTTCCATAACTTGGGACAGCATGCCTGCAGCTTCAGATCTCCTTAATGACCACTTTCAAATATATGAGTTAGGTAGGCCCAAGGTTGTTAGTGCTCCAGTTAGATAGACTGAAGGTAGTTAGGGCCCCAGTTAGGAAGGCTGAAGGTAATTAGGGCCCAAGTTAGGTAGGCTGAAGGTAGTTATGGCCCAAGTTAGGAAGGCTGTAGGTAATTAGGGAATCGATAAGGTATGCTGTAGGTATTTAGGGCACCAGTAAGGTAGGCTGTAGGCAGGTAGGGCCACATTACTCAAAAAAAATAATGAACTCACTTCTCTCCTGCTCCCCCAATGCAAGAAGCTGCCATCTGGCTTCTAGTGAAGCCCGGCCTAGTCTACGCAATGATATATACACATATATACCTACCAGGGTGAATAACAGTGCAAAGCGCTAAGGCTGCACAGTTCCGGGGGTCGAGGACATTAGCCCCCGATTCCTGGGCCCTGCCTATAAACGCTTGGGACACAAGGAATGCGCAGTTTGAGGCAGTGTGTTGCAGCCAGGCCCCGTGTGTCAGTGGCAGAACCTCTGGTGCCCACCGGAGCTCGGGGCCCACCACTCCCTGGTGGACTATTCCAAGTCTGTATATAGCCACCTGTAGGTATATATGTGCCCTGTACGTATATATGTCCCCTGAATGTAAACAGTCCCCTCTATTTATATATGCCCCACGTTAGGTATACAGCTCCCTGTGAGTATATATGCACCCTGATGGTACATATGCCCCCTGTAGGTATATATAACCCCTGTAGGAATATACAGCCCTCTGTACACAGTATACATCCTCTTTAGGTATACAGAGGTATAAATGCCCCATGTAAGTAGATATGACCCCTTCTGACTGATTAGAAAAAATGAAAAAAAAACATACCTCTTCATTCCCCCTCTAAGGAGCTTGTGGCAGGAGCTATTATCCAGCGTGAGGGATGTGACATTATCACGCCGCTCACACCAGGACATTTCTGATGCCTACAACCTTTTGTCCTAGAAAATACAGCGGTCCAGAAGGCATGACAACATTGCTGTATTACACCTCCTGCACCACTTTCTCCTGTGAGACTTTGATTCACAGGAGTACTCAGTGTGCAGTGCAACGAGCTGCCATTAGAGATGGGCGAATTTCTCAAAAATTCGGTTCGGTCACTTCGCCAAATTTCCCGACAAAAATAAATTCGGTCCGAATTACTTCGGGACGAATCACGTTAAAAAACAGATATTTCCAGGCAGCACAGAGCCTGCAGGGTGCTGTAGAACGTTGTGCCATGCTTAAATATGCAGAGGGAGCTTGGTTTGGGCTTCATACAATTTTTTGTTTTCGAATCCCACGCACATGACTGCCGCCGCTCTTAGAATCGCTTCACTATAAAATTCCCTGGGCACTTAAGAGGGCAAAACTGACCAAAAAACTCAAGCGGGAATGTAGCCTGATAAAGTCATGCCAGCGAAAGCTGGAAAAAAACAAGCTGAGAGCTCAGGTGGCAACATTAGTGACAGAGTGTGGAGGTGACGGCAGCAGCAGCAGCAGCATGAGGTCAGAGAGTGGCACAATGACATTCTGGAGGTGGCAAAAACAGTATTAGGCCACAGAGTGGCACAATGACACAGTGTGGAGGTTACGGCAGCAGCAGCATGAGGTCAGACAGTGGCACAATGACATTCTGGAGGTGGCAAAAACAGTAGTAGGCCACAGAGTGGCACAATGACACAGTGTGGAGGTCACAGCAGCAGCAGCATGAGGTCAGACAGTGGCACAATGACACAGTGTGGAGGGCACGGCAGCAGCAGCATGAGGTCAGGCAGTGGCACAATGACATTCTGGAGGTGGCAAAAACAGGAGTAGGCCACAGAGTGGCACAATGACACAGTGTGGAGGTCACGGCAGCAGCAGAATGAGGTCAGACAGTGGCACAATGACATTCTGGAGGTGGCAAAAACAGTAGTAGGCCACAGAGTGGCACAATGACAGAGAGTGGAGGTGACGGCCGCAGAAGCATGAGGTCAGAGAGTGGCACAATGACACAGTGTGGAGGGCACGGCAGCAGCAGCATGAGGTCAGGCAGTGGCACAATGACATTCTGGAGGTGGCAAAAATAGGAGCAGGCCATAGAGTGGCACAATGACACAGTGTGGAGGTGACGGCGGCAGGAGCAACAGCAGGATGAGGTCAGAGAGTGGCACAATGACATTCTGGAGGTGGCAAAAACAGGAGTAGGCCACAGAGTGGCACAATGACACAGTGTGGAGGTCACGGCAGCAGCAGCATGAGGTCAGACAGTGGCACAATGACAGAGTGTGGAGGTCACGGCAGCAGCAGCATGAGGTCAGACAGTGGCACAATGACATTCTGGAGGTGGCAAAAACAGGAGTAGGCCACAGAGCGGCACAATGACACAGTGTGGAGGTCATGGCAGCAGCCACAGCAGCAGCATGAGGTCAGACAGTGGCAAAATGACATTCTGGAGGTGGCAAAAACAGGAGTAGGCCACAGAGTGTCACAATGACACATTGTGGATGTCACGGCACAGCAACAGCAGCAGCAGCATGAGGTCATAGAGTGGCACAATGACAGAGTGTGGAGGTGGGTGCATACCAGTCCCATGGTAAAGATGGTTGGTGCAGATGAGAATTGTCAGCAGATGTGTGGCATCAGCGGGTGGCGGCATCAGAATAGTGGCTGAGCAGGTAAAATTTGAACCCAGACTCTTTATCACAGTTTGGGTGATGTAGTCTGACGCCTAAGGCATTGGTGTGTGGAAATCCTGGCCGATCCATGCCTGATTCATCTTGACAAAGGTCAGTGTTCCACATTTCCGTGGACAAGTGGGTTCTCCTTGGGTAACGATGGCCCTCGCCACACTGAACACCCGCTCTGATGCCACACTACTGGCCGGGCAGGACAGCTTCTCCACTGCAAACTCGGCAAGTTGCGGCCACACATTCAGTTTGGCTGCCCAGTAGTCCAGCGGATCTTCTAACTGGGGGGGCAGAGTGCTGTCCAAGAAGGCCACCACCTGTTGGTTCAGGGACTGCTCCAGGTCCTGCTGCACACTAGGCGGGTGAAGGAAGCTGCTCATCAGTGACTCCAGACTTAGGTTGCTGCTGATTGAGCTGGTACTGCTCCTACCCCCCCCCCCCCACCAACCCCCAGCAGCCTCGGCAGTAGTACGTGAGCTCTGAAGAACCCCCCGGTCAGACCTGTCAGAGGAGGGACAATGCCGCACATAGGCAGCGGCCAACTGACTACGGAGGATTTCCCTATAGTATTTGAGTTTGTCCTCCTTCTCAGCAGCTGGGAAAAAGGCTCCCATTTTGGACCGGTAGCGAGGGTCCAATAGGGTGGAGAGCCAGAAGTCATCCCTCTGCCGGATGCTGACTATTCGGCTGTCACTAGCCAGGCAAATCAGCATGCTGTGGGCCATCTGCACAAGTGACTCCGAGGGGCTCCCTGCCTCCATCTCCACTGTATACTGCCACGGTGCTTGCGGGTCATCTGCCTCGTCTTCCTCATCTCCATCTACCTCCTCCAGCTGCTTCTGCTCCTCCTCTCTTGTCACCTGGGTAGAAAATCCACTCATTTCACCAGACAATGCTTCTGCTCCAATGTCCTCCTCCTCCATTTCAGTCCCCACCGGACTCATGTGGCCGCGAGATGTAGTCGCCACATCTCCAGTCCCCTGCCCAGACAGATTTTTCAGCATCTGTTCCAGGACATGAAGCAGTGGAATGACGTTATTCATCCCGTAGTCCTGGCGAGTGACAGATAACGTGGCCTTTCCCCGAATGGCCTCAACAAACGGAGGTGTCATGCATGAGCTGCCCCTGGCTGACAACAAAGTTACACTGGGGAGTACTCCTGTCAGCCGGGATCATCAAAAAATCGTTAATGGCCCTTCTCTGTTCATACAGTCAGTCCAACATGTGCAGGCTGGAATTCCAATGGGTGGAAACATCGCCTATCAGAGTGTGTTGCGGGAGGCCATTCTGCCGCTGCAACTCGAGGAGGGTGTTCCTGGCTTTGTAGGAATGGATGAAGTGCATGCACAGTTTCCTGGCCATTTTCAGAATCTTCTGAAGATCAGTGGAAGACTTCAGGAAACTTTTCACAACCAGATTGAAAACATGCGCCCTGCATGGCGCATGGACCATCCCTCCTCGGTGCAGCGCGTACACCATGTTCCTCCCATTGTCCGTCACCATGTTTCTCCCATTGTCCGACGGTTTATTTTAATCACCACAACAGCAGAACAACGCTTAATTAACCCCTGGATGTAAATTGCGCAAAAGAATTGAGCAGCCAAAAACTACCAGCTTTGTAGCGTGTTTCAATGGCGTGTATTTTACGGTACACAGCAAGAGAAAAACTTGTAATTAACCTTCGTTTGTGAATTATGCTATAGGTAAAATGTCTTTTTTGGCGGTGAAAAAGACGGTTTATTTTAGTCACCACAACAGCAGAACAACGCTTAATTAACCCCTGGATGTAAATTGGCAAAAGAATTGAGCAGCCAAAAACTACCAGCTTTGTAGCGTGTTACAATGGGTGTATTTTACGTTAACAACAAGAGAGAAACTTGTTAATTAACCTTTTGCTTGTGATTATGCTACAGGAAAAATGTCTTTTTACCGGTGAAAAAGACGGTTTATTTTAGTCACCACACAGCAAAAACAACGCTTAATTAACCCTGGTGTTTGTAAATTGCTCAAAAAAATTTTAGCAGCACAAAAACTACCAGCTTTGTAGCGTGTTACAATGGCGTGTATTTTACGGTAAAACAACAAGAGAAAAACTTGTAATTAACTTCGTTGTGAATTATGCTACAGGCAAAATGTCTTTTTTGGCGGTGAAAAAGACGGTTTATTTTAGTACCACAACAGCAGAAAAAACACTTAATTAACCCTGGGTGTAAATTGCGCAAAAGAGTTGAGCAGCCAAAAAATACCAGCTTTGTAGCACGTTACAATGGCGTGTATTTTACGGTACACAGCAAAAGAAAAACTTGGGAATTAACCTTCGGTTGTGAATTATGCTACAGGCAAAATGTCTTTTTTGGCGGGGGAAAAAGACGGTTTATTTTATTCACGACAACAGCAGAAAAAACGCTTAATTACCCCTGTATGTAAATTGCGCAAAAAGAATTTAGCAGCCAAAAACTACCAGCTTTGTAGCGTGTTACAATGGCATGTATTTTACGGTACACAGCAAGAGAAAAACTTGTAATTAACCTTCGGTTGTGAATTATGCTACAGGCAAAATGTCTGTTTTGGCTGTGAAAAAGACGGTTTATTTTAGTCACTACAACAGCAGAACAACGCTAATTAACCCCTGGATGTAAATTGCGCAAAAGAATTGAGCAGCCAAAAACTACCAGCTTTGTAGCGTGGGTTTCAATGGCGTGTATTTTACGGTACACAGCAAGAAAAACTTGTAATTAACCTTCGGTTGTGAATTATGCTATAGGCAAAATGTCTTTTTTGGCGGTGAAAAAGACGGTTTCTTTTAGTCACCACAGCAGCAGAACAACGCTTAATTAACCCCTGGATGTAAATTGCGCAAAAGAATTGAGCAGCCAAAAATGAAGTGGTATTTGTATTGTAAAAAAAAGCTGTTTCTTTAAATGAATGCAACAGGAACAGGCTTAAGATCACCCTTGGATATTCAATGTGCTGTGAGGGAGATAGCATTAAAAAGTATATGCAGCTGCATTGGACGCACACTGGACTTCAGATCCAATACCCCACAAAATCAGAAATAGAAGTTAAGAGAAGCAGTCTCTGAGACAAGCTGTGACAAACCCCCCAAAAAAAACGCTGTATAAAAAATGAGCTCTTTAGTATCAGCTATTCTAAGCAGCCGCTGCAGCACCTTCCCTAATCAGTACAGTAAGAGCAGTATGAGCTCCCAGAGTCGCGCCCGGACTTATATAGTGCGGTGACGTCACAGAATCCCGCTGGTCTCTGATTGGCTTCATCTCTGCACATGTCATGCAGGCTATGCCCTTCTTCCTCCCAGAGTTCTTTGCCCCATGTAACGCCATGTGCTCGCAGCCATTTTATCAATCAAAAGCACACTTCGTTCTCGCGAAGTACCCCAAAGTTTGACTTCGTTCCGAACCGAAGTTTTCCTGAAATTCTAAACGAATTCCACTTCGTTAGAATCAATTCGCCCATCTCTAGCTGCCATCTGGATCTGCCGCCGATGAAGCTCAGGGCCCACTGGGGGTTCCACCTATTCCCAGATGGGCCAGTCTGAGCCTGGTGGCACGATATACAGAATAGCAGGTAGCCTACTGACTTTCTGCTTCATTGTGTGAGCGGTTATGTGACTGCCAGGGCTTAGTAACTACATGATCTTCATGGAATATACTTCTCCTGTAACAGCATAAAAAAGTAAGATAAAAGGGTCCATTTTCTGTCCTTATGGAGAGCACAATATGTAAAATAAAATAATAAAAAAAGACAAAAAAAAATTCATATTGAAACAAACAGAACAGCCCAGACCACAACTTTCAGCTCTGTCCTGACAACCCTTAAATTTTATATCAGCTATATATAAGCATCTGTGATTGAAAAATTACACAATTACACAACTTATTTTTGTGCCACCTTTGCTGTTAGAAAATATAGATAAATAAGAAAATTGTGAAAAACAAACTTTTTTTACTACTATTTTCTTTCATATTATTAAAAAAGTAAATTGATGTAAAAATTATACAATAATAATAATAATAATAAGAAAAACTGCAGTATCTCATTAATATCTATCTAACTAGTAGAATGACGGATTGCAAAAAAGCAATATAGTATTCAAACCTACTGAGAAACTACTAAGAAAAACTTTTTAGAAAACTACTAAGAAAAAGGTAAATGTGCTTGTTTAGGAGGGAGGTACCTGACCGGTCAAGAACTGGGTAAGCTGTTTGTATGCCATATCAACTGCACCATGGAATGTAATGGCTCTTTAAAATATACAATAATAATAAAAAGAATAATAATAATAGTATTATCAAAATTGCATGATATCTTTATATACTTGGATTGCACTTTGTCATAATGCTTGGGAATAGTTCAAGGATTAAAACATTGCACATGGGTGAATAAAGACCTCTTTAAACGTTTTCACTAATTGAAGTGTTGCCTTGCTTTTATAGAATTTTGTATAAATTTTGTAATTGGGTTCCAGTTTGCATGCACCCACCTCTTGCCAAGTTCACAGTGCTGCGTTCTTTATTTTGCATATTTCGATATACGTACTTAACATAAATACATGAACAATTTTTATTAACATTACATGGTAAATAAAAACATTTATAACTAAATATGGAAATCTTTATGTGGAAAAAAATTTAAAAAAAAACTTGAAAACGGACATTATGAAAAACAGACGAATTTTAAAAAAAGATTGAAATCAAAATGGTTTATATTTATTCCCTCAAGAAAGGAATGAAAAAGAAATCCAGATCTTCATTAAAATCTAGAGATGCATTAAATAAAGTTCTTCCATGCCAAAGCCACATAAAACATTAAGGGTAACACAAGAAAGTCACTTTGCTTGCAAACATTTACTAGAGTGAAAAGAACACATCAAAAAAGAGATCCTTCATAGCAATTAGAGGATTTTTTTCTTTGGAAATATAATTTAGAGGAAAAAAAAGGTTTACAGTTGAAGTATTCCAAACAAAGTATGAGTTTTTTATTGGAGCTTATATATGAAGAAAATATCACTCATACCATGAAAACGTGTTTAGACACTGCAATTTTTCCCTCCATTGAAATCTCCCATCTTGATTATAAAATCAATCAGGAAAAATATTGTGTTTTTATTTAAACTTTGTGCAGGGAGATGGCAAAGAAGGTTTATCACAAACAATGCAAAGCGAGGCAAAAATTGTCCTTAGCAACTAATCACATTCCAGCTCTAATTTTAGATTAGTGAAAGGGAATATCCTTTACTTTCTTATAGCTCCAATATTGATGTATCTTCTAAGATGTCTCTCCTTTCAAACTTTCTATTTTATCTATGATAAACTACTGTAATAGAAGAAAAAACATTTCTCTTTAATAATCCATTATCTTGTAATCTTCCGTTGGTAGCAGAAGATGTGGAGGTGGGAAACAGTCCTTTTCAGAGAGCAGGAGGAGGCATTGAAAAGGAAAGCACAGGGATGATCTGAGGTGAAGGAGTTTTAAAGCATGAGATGAAGATACTCACTTTTTTGCCCATAGGTTTCTATGGGGAAAAAAGTGAATTTTAGACCCAAAAAAATTTGATCTAAGTTCAGACTGTCTAGAAGACCAGCGTAATGTGATTTAAAGTATAAGATAGCCACCAGCAGTAGAAGCTTGTAAGAAAGAATGAGAGACCAGTAGAAAGATCATAGCTTCCTGGGACCAAGCTGTCCTTTGCAATCAGGTTAGTCTTTAGACCATGAAAGACCAGGACCTAGAAGTTTTAGGGGATATCCTAACATGGTGGAAACCACTGAAGCATCTGAGAACTGATTGGAAGAAAGTGCAGCCACAACTACCTGGAATGTACATTAAACTGTGTGCTGAGCTTTTAGTGCTTGTCCCCATGGCACGGGTTTTCACCCGGTTTTTCAGACAGTTTAGGAAACCGTCTGCAAACCGGGTGACAACTTTTATTATGGACCTCTATTGAAAACCCGTGCAGCATTCCCCACTGCATGGGTTTTCCGCCGGACGGTTTTTCAGACCGGCGGTGGTCCAAAAAGCATAAAACATGTTCATTCTTCCGCCCCTGGTTTTCAGGGGGAATATGAACATCTCAATGCGAAGGAGGAAGGCTTTTATCCACAAACCGCGGAGAAAAGCTGTCCCCCAGCAGCCGTGTGCGCGCCCCGAACACAGTGCAAATACCGATCGGAATTTCCGACCGGTACTTGCACTGTGCCGTGTGACAGGCCCCTTAAGGTGGTTTCCTAAAACTAAAAAGAAATCTAGATTATCCAACTGTCACTCATTATGGTGGACTCTTTCTTGTTCTGTTCTATGAGAAAAGTGCAGAGACCACTGCATGCTGCAAAACTGGCACTTGTACCTGACTTTTGGTATAATACAGAGCCTGCTGTTAGGAGGCTGTTATATAGCCTACTTTTAAGAACCACTATAAAGACTGCAGCTCAGGACTCTTTGGAAGCTTCAAGATCAACTTACCCTAACATTTGGGGTGGAGTTTGTGGGGAACCCTTCAGAAACCCACAGAGGCTCTTAAAGAGAACATGTCATATTGAACATGGTATCTGATATCAAGGAAGCGTGTTAAAGAGCGGCAGGAATAGATTGATATGTAGATTTGTAGAAAAAGATACAGCAGAACTTGCATGTTATTCATTTAAATAAATGCTTATTCTGGGTTAAGGAATCCAGTAAGGGTGTTATCGGTGATTGGAAGCCATCCCAATATAAGTGTGCATACAGAGACAGCTGTCAATCACTGATAATACTGCCCATTGGACTCCTTAACACAGAAACGGCAGAGATTTAAATGAATAAACTTCAAGTTCTGCTGAATCTTTGCCTGCAACATATAAAGGTGATTTTTGCTAGGATTTTTTGATCAGTGTCTATCAGTGATATTGGGCGGTATGAAGAAGGGAGAAGGGGATCTTTGCCTTTTTTTGGGATTACCTTTATATAAGCATTTTTTGACTCTGGGCGGATCTTACCTTATTTGATTATTTGATTAAAGTAGCCAGTCAATAAGGGGGTCAGGGGATCTATTAAAATTTTATATATCTCTCCTGAGAACCCGTCGGGTCCCGGGGCCTTCCCAGAGGTCAGCTGGCGGATAGCCATTTGTACCTCCTGAGCGGAGATCTCTGCGTTGAGCATCTCTAGCTGTTCTGGGGACAGTCTGGGCAGAGACAGAGAAGTCAGAAAATCTTTACCTTCAGCCGCCATGGTAGGGGTGGCATCTGTGTCAGGGGAGTATAGCTGCTCATAAAAGGATTTAAGGGAGTATCTTAAGGGACTGGGAGAGGGAGGGCAGGTCACCATTTGATAAATTGGGACGCATGTTAGAAGATCCTGATTTACCAGAAAAGATCCTATCGGGTCTACGTAAGGTCCGTAAGGAGGTGGTCTGTGAAACTTGGAGAGAAACTCACTTTAAGATCTTGCACAATGCATACTATGGCTTTAATCCCCCCCCCCCCCCAACGTGTAACTGTCCAGATAGGCGACAATCCTGCCCCAAATGCCAGGCCCCTGCCACCAACATGTGGCATGGACTGTGGCAATGTCCCTCAACGCAGCTTTTTTGGGATCTTTTTATTGACCATGTCCAACTCCACTGGCACATCAAACTTGTTAAAAGTTATGATCTGCTGATCTTCCACTACACTAGACCCCCTGACGTTGCAGAACCTTGAGCTTCAACACCCGATACTGTACGTTTTATCCCCAGCATTATCCACATAGCAACTCTGGTTGCCAAATGCTGTCTCCTACTGTACTGGCTGAAACCACAGACCCCTCCTATGTCAGTACTGGTTGACAGTTTGAAGGAATATTTGGTGGCGGACAGGTTGGAAGCGGAACGCCACAAGGAACTGCGCACTGAGAAATTTTTTACAAGATGGAAGCCATTTATCCTCTTTCATTTCTCGAAAGATGAGATAAGAGACCTAATGTCATCTTTCAGGTTCACGGGTTGGTACGCGAGAGAGGCTTTGTCGGGTTCCCTGGGCTCCCTTGAACAAAATTGACCTCACTCCTGGAAACTTTAATCTTGATGCGCTAAGTTCGTTGGGGCCCTCCGCTGATATCCGGTCATATTTCCCGCCCCTGGATGGTCTATCATTGATGGGCAATCTAATGGACGGGGAGTCCACCAAGTTTAACCGACCCACTGACCTACCATGTAAAGACGACATGATCCCGATGTTCCTGAGAAGAGCTTTTTGAATTTAATAGACTCCCTCATTTTTATCTCGGCGATGAGACAGCCTGGTTCCCTAAATAGTCGGACTCATTAGGATGGTTTTTGTTAAACTTTCTCTATGTCTTTTACTTTACTTCTGGTTATTTAATAATTCATGTTATGACCAGCTCTACAGTGAACTGTTTTCTTTTTTTTTTTTTTTTTCTCTCTCTTCACTGCAATGTGTTTGCACAATGCTGTGTTTTTTGGCAGGTACTTATCCAGGCGACTTATACTTGATATGCTATCCTTTCCTTGCCTAGATGCCTGGAGTCTCTGGCACCAGGTTTAGAAACCAGCAGGTTTTCTGTCACCTATGTACTATCTCTGTAGGAAACAACAATTTATATATTGGTAAACTGTTTTGCCTGCCATGCATTTTGTCTTGACGTAAATCCTATGTTAAATTTTCAAAATCCAATAAAATATGTTTAAAAAAAAATAAATAAGGAGGCACTTGAAGAAAAATTTACTGCATGGTCGAGTCGCCAGAAGAAAGCCAGTACTGCACAAATGCCACAACGTATCTCGCCTAAAATATGCCAAACACCACAGAGACAAGCCTCAAAACCTCTGGAACAAGGTAATTTGGAGTGATGAGACCAAAATCGAACTTTTTGTCCACAACCATAAACGTTACATTTGGAAAGGCGTCAACAAGGCCTATGATAAAAGGGAAAACACATTCTACGGGTAAAGCAGGGGAGGTGGATCACTGATGTTTTGGGGATGTGTGAGCTACAAAAGGCACTGGAATCTTGGTCAATGTTGAAGGAGAGATCAATGGAGCACGTTATCAGCAAATACTGGAGACAAATTTGCACTCATCAGCCCGGAAGCTGCACATAGGACAAAATTAGATGTTCCAACATGACAACGATCCAAAACACAAGGCCAACCGACTTTCAATTGGCTGCAGCAGAACAAAGTGAAGGTTCGGGAGTGGCCATTTTCAGTCTCCGGGACCCCATTATTATTAAAGCCACTCTGGGGAGATCTCAAGCGCGCAGTTCATGCAAGACAGCCCAGGAAGTTACAGGAACTGGAGGCTTTTTGCCAAGAAGAATGGGCAGCTTTACCATCTCAGAAAATAAAGAGACTCATCCACAACTACCACAAAAGACTTAAAGCTGTCATTGATGTTAGAGGGGGCAAAACACAGTATTAACAACTGGGGTATGTGAACTTTTGATCAGGGTCATTTGGATGTTTTTGGTTGTCATTATGACTTAAAAAGAGAAAACACAGTAGTTTGACAATAAATAAATGCATATTCTCTGAAAAAAAGCCAAGAAAGCAAAATTTCTGCCAGGGTAAGTAAACTTTGAGCACCACTGTATATATATTCGTCTGAACACTTTAGTCTTTAGTGACTAAAACGACACCTGTTACATTGACCACGCTATCTGATCTGCGGTCAGCATGCTATAGAGCAGGAAGAGCTAAACAGACTGATATATATGGTTACATGGTCAATGTAACAGGTGCCATTTTAATCAATAAAGACTAAAGTGTTCAGATGCAGACAAACTCATTGGTATGTTCTATTGTGGTCGAGATTCCATAGGCCTTTCCATACTGCAAGGAGTGAAATCAATCTTTTCCCAAAGATATTGCTGAAATAAATTCAGAAGTTCAGAGCTTGTGTCCCATTTGGTGTCAAGCTCTACACATCTAAAATTACACAATCTAAAATTAAAGGGTTTTTCTCGCCTCACTGTTTTACAGGCAGTTTCAGACTCATACTTTCTGATGAGGCTGTGGGTAGTTCAATACCAGTGACTGGCATGTCAGCTCTGCTATTCCTAGTTGATTCTGTTACAGTGACAGGAGTTGTGGAGGTTTGTAAATTGCAGTGTACAAGGCTACAAAGCTCTATGGCTTACAAAATTGTCATTAGCCTAGGTAAACAAAGCTTCTGTGTTAGAGATAAGATTCAGCAGGAAGTGACTTAACATAGTTGGACTGATTGACTGACGGCAGTTTGGAGCAAGATAAGAGAAGTGATTGGTAACCAGAGAAACTTGTGTGCACTAGCAGTAGATAAAATCTTCTATTTATCCTGAACAAAGCAAACTCAAGACAACAATGTATTTGGTAACAGTCTTCATTTAGCTTTGCCTACATGTTAAAAGCCAATAATTGTGGTGAGAAAACCCCTTTAAGAAACCTATCAAAATGCAAGGCTCAGAAGTTGTGCTAATCCTTACGTATCATCAAACCCTTTGTTTTTCAGTAAATTGCAGGATCACAACTTGCAATCTCAATGCTTGAAATAAATTGATTAACTTTAGAGGTAAATATCTGTATTTTAGTAAAAAGACATTCATAGTTCATTTTTGTGATCCAGTGTTTCCCATTTCCTGTGTGCATATACAGTTATAATACCAGAGAGTAGTAGAGTAGGCCGCAGCTCCGGAGTAACAATGTTTTCCTTTATTTAACAATTAAACAGCAATGTTCACCACACATTTTACTTTCTGGCGCTTCTAATGGAGCTCACTGGAAGCCAGTCACTGCAGTCTCATACTGTGGCCTGTGGAAGGGGAGTCTCCCTCTCTGTCCATACTCTGTATCCACATGGCTGGGTCCTCCAGTCAGCTTTCTGGGGTGTACACTTCCCAGTTAGGGTGCGTTCACATGGCAGTGGACAAATACCGGTCGGTTTACCCGGCCGGTATTTGTTCGGTTTTGCGGCCGTCCCCACGGCCGTGGGGGGAACGGCTTTTCTCCGCGATGAGCGGTTACACAGGCACTTTTTTCAAATGAGATATAAGCTATATAAGCCATCTTGGACAGGGGACGCCCCTGTAGAACCCAGGGGATCTCTCTGTTCTCACCGCTGTCGGTTTCTCCAGCGGACGGAGATTAAGACAGATTTGAAACCCTTGTGAAGTGCGCAGTGTGAGTATGTTAACCCTTGTATTGTGATGGATTTATAGACCTGCTATAGGGATGCTAACTGGTCCTTGGGGCAGGAGAATAGATTCAGGTGACTTAAAGAAAGTTAACTCTTGTACTGTACTGAGTTTATAGACCTGCTATAGTGATGCTAACTGGACCTTGGGGTAGGAGATAAATTCAGGTGCTTTACAGCGTGCAGTGTAAATAATGCAGTATTGTATTAGCTCATGGACCTTCCTATAGTCTTATGTAATCACTTAGTTCTTCATATAATAAAGTTTATAAAGCCTTTGGTGTTGCCTTCTTTAAAGCCGTACAGGACCCCTTAAGATAGTTGGCAAAACACCATGTTAAAGAATGAGGAGGGTGACACTTGCAGCTGTCCTCCCCATTCATTTCTATGGGAGTTCCGAGTTCCTATACAAGGAAGAGGCTTCATGGGAACACCCCCTTAATATTATTTGAGCCACTCATCAATAGACCCTAAGGTTAAGTTGACCACTCTCAATTTGACCTGTATTCAATTAATCTTTTGAGACAATGGTCAGTAAAGCGTGTTCCTCTGCAATAAAACAAATGCATTGTTATCACTTGTTCTTGACCCATTACACTCTTTTTACGCCATGCAATTTTTATGAACATTCTCTGCTGATTAATGTCATTATAAATCTTTTAGATTAGTCAGAGCTTTTCTGTTATAGAACTCCATGTGCTCCACATTAACTTAGACATGGAAAATTCTATTTGCCAGCAGCCACCACTAGGTGAAAAGAAGGAGCTTGTATCGAACGTTTATTAATAAATCATTGGTAATTCATCTATTGTTTGTTTACTTGCCTAACGGAGCCTGAACTAATAACAATATCTTAACTTCCTTTTTGTTACAGAAGGTGGGTTGGTGGCCCCTTTATAGATGGGAAGCAGCCACATCTATACAGCTGCCCACTACCCTCCTTGAATTTAATATCACACTGTACCTAACTGTGTTACATTCCACTTGGAAAGGGTGATGGATGGCTTCTGTGTAGATACAGCTACTTTCCGGATGTCATGTCTGCTTACGGAACAGGAACATTTGTAAATAAGCCACCCATCCACCTACCTCACAGAATGGAAAGAAAGTGATGATCTCCAGACTGTCATCACTTCTAACACTATTAGTCAAGTGAAAAATAGTAAATCATTTCTAATAAAATGTATTGTAAAAATGTATGCATATCACAAACCATGTAAAGTAAAAAAGAAAGTTAGACAACAGTAGACAGTATGTACGTAGGCCATAGTAGTTGCAGGAAGTTTGAATTGTATTACTTAGCTTTATACCTCTGCAAGGGCTTTGGAGCTGTTTAACAGAAACCGAGATAGTCTGTCTCAGGAACCCTGGGAAGGTAGTAAGAAATGACAATGAAAAAGATGGCATTAAAATGACAATAAAGTCAAATAAAAGACATCCAGTTAACTGAACCCTTTATTAAAAAATATGTGGCAATGGACAACGTGTTTAGCACATAACACGATGTGCTTCTTTAGGTCCATAAAAGATAACACAGCAGCAAAACAGTAGTGAAATTATATAAACAAGCGTATGATAAAAAGGGCCCAGACACTTCAGCTGCATGGGGCCCTGAAATTTCTGTTGGCGGCCCTGCACCCAAACTTCCAGTACAGAGAGAATTCCCAGAAGTAAATTTACCAAAGGGAATATAGACTGTAGACTACGGTCTGTTCTATTGGTTACAATAATAATACTACTACTACTACTAATAAATACAAATGTTGAATCCTGATGTGCTGTGTAATTGCATAAGCTATAGTCTACATTTACTATCAAGTACCCAAGTTTTCAACACATGTATGTGGGTTTACAGCTTGGCATTATCATCTATTGACTATCTGCCTTCAATTTATGGATGCAGTATAGGTGTTGTCTTGGTGAACAGCTGTGGATATTCTGTTTCAAAGCCTGCAGAGCAATGTGCCTCATACAAGCAGAACATTTGAAGGTGAGCTCACCAACCTACTGCTAGTTGGTCCTGTATTGAGAAGTGTTACATGAGGTCCTGCACCTTTTGTCTTTCCCTTTTGTCTCCTTAACTGCATCTGGTTTAATTAGAATCTGATTTATTCACTTTAATTTACATGTACATTTTCACTTTTTATTCTATTCTTCATTAGCATTGACCAAGCAGCAGAAATTGTTTCATTTTTATTTATTTTTTTTCTATTACAGTATTAACCATGCAGTATAAATGACATCTTAATTTTATTCTTTGGGTTAACACAATTATCGTGATACCACATTTATACAGTTTCTAAAGTTTTGATCATTTATTTTTAAGAATATTTTATTTATTTTCAACAAAATATTACAACTACAATTGTGCCCACTGGAGATACAATCGTTCATGGGCAGAAAACTAATTTTTAGTTTTGGTTGACCTGAAATATAATGGTTTATGTTTAACACACAATTATTGGTCTCAACCAACTAGTAGTCAAACTAAAAGTACTTTAGAATAACATAACAAAACAAAATGTCAATTTTCATTGTTCAATTCTTAGTTCTCATGTCACATGCCAGAAAAGGTTCTATACAAATGAGTGAATATAGCACATGGACCATCACATCTTACTATCAAGAGGTAAAGCCACAAGAACTTCAACATATTGACTAAATAACTATATAAAATAGACTGCCTTCAGAGAAAAATCAAGAAAAGTTAATGGTGGTTACTGTAATGGTGCGGCGCTGACAGACGTACGCCGAAGTGCCGACCGCAGACATCCGGGTGTGGATCCTCTGTGATTACCGCAGGCGAGGTGGAGCTGGAGGACCACGCCAGGGAGTGGAGTCTAAGGGGCCCCTGATCTTCGCCAGAGCCCGCCGCAAAGTGGGATGGACTTGGCTGCGGGACCCCCAGGTCACTACCCCTGACGTGGCTACCTGCAGCTACAGCCGGGGTGCAAGACAGGAATCCAGGCGGTGGAATACAGGAACACAGGAACATGTACAGCAGGATACAGGAGGGTTAAACGTACACATAGCACCACAGGATACGGCAGGAACTGGACGGGTAACACATCAGGTACAGACCAGGGAACACGGCAGGAACAGGAGAGCACATACAGGACAGGAACACAGCAGGATACAGGAGACACAGACACAACGGACGGACGGCCAGGAGCTCAGATGACCAAGACACTGGACCAGCATCTCAGGGGTTAAAGGCTCCAACAGCAGACCTGAGATGCTGGCAGGAGCTCAAGATGGAAAGCAGCTGGACACAGCAACAGACTGCAATGAACTGACCCAGAGCAGAGGCAGGAACTTCCTCTTATAGGCAGGGGTCAGAGGTAAAGAGGAAGTAGACAGAGACAAGTAACCTATAAAAGACAGGAAGCTGCAGCACACGCGTCCTAAGAGGAACAGAGCACACACAGGAACCCAGGAAGCAACAGAACAGGACAGGACAGGCAAGCACAGGAAGGCACGACACGCCGACGGCCCAAGGCAGGGAACCGCGGCGTGAACCGTGACAGTTACACCTTCAATCTGTTGAGAGAGTCTATATTTGACGCTTAATGCCATGAGGTATGAAGAAAAACTTGCATTAATTGTCAGGTTTCATAGAATAAAATGCACAAATAAAACGTTTCCATTTAGTAAAGAACTGTTCTGTGTGTGTTTCTTTTGTTCTAATTTATTTCTAGTTTTCCATATGAGTAAAGTGTTTAGCAACTTGGATCAATTCATCAGTTGATGGAGTTAAGGGTAGCAACCATTTAGCAAGTAATCAACGCATAGCCGCTAACACAGTCTTGTTTTGTGAGAAGGAGGGGGGAAGACTGTGAAATCATAAAATTTGGGGTTGTAAAAGTAAGTTAATTTCAAGCTTTGTGTAAATCAGGTTGACTATAGATTCCCAAAAAGCTTTAGTGAAGGTGCAAGACCATATAACTAGGCTCAAATTTGTGTAGGGTAGGGAACACTTTGGACAAGCAATAAGACAGTCAGGGCAAGCCAGGTGTGGGGGGGATGTTAGATCCGAAAAAAGCATGATGAGATGGTCTAAAATGTGTATCTCTCCATTTTCCATTGCTGACAACTTTATTTATTTTGACGAATACAGTTTCAGATATGTTAAGGAAATACAGAGTCCCATCTGGAAAATAACTGAGGTAGAAACCCTGAATCTAGGGGATCATGTAACACAGAATAGAGAGAGGACAAGGAATGGTCCCCTGAGGAAGACAACAAGGAATTACATTTGTTAGGTGAGAGAAAAGAGATTAAGTTATGAATTCTCAATTTGCCAAAACTCGGCTAAAAAGTGAAATTAAGGTATTTGAAAGTTGGTGCATAGCTCAGCAAAAGAGAAGAACTTCTTCCTCTGAGAATTTATCAGCTGGAGTACTGTGTTAAGACCTCATTCTCTCCAAACTTTAAAATGAAGATTTTCCTTTCCTGCTCCAAACTCTGGATGACCCCTTAATGGTAAGAATGTACTCGCATAATAAGGAAGGTAGAACAGAGACCTGCATGTCTTCTAGGTGGCAATGGTATCTCTGAGTAGCAAGCAATAGTGTGCTACCTCATGAAGTTCAGAGTGCTTTACATGCAGGAGAGCATGTTGAATCCAGGAGGAAGATAGATTAGGTTCCAATGAGTTGTTCGAATATCAAGACGACCCTTTGACCCAATCAATGCCATGATATAAAAAGCTCACAAGGTTATACTTTCTTTTGTCAGGTAAAATTAGACCCCCTTTATCTTTAGGTAATATCAATTTACTGAATGCTATTTGGACCTTCTGTTTTTCTGAAGGAAAGTGGAGAAGGAGGACAATAAATAAGAGATGTCTTGATATTTAAGCAATAGCAGTATTGTTTGTAACAGGTATAGTAATTTTGAAAAGCTCAACATCTTTATTAAGTGACGTAGCCATTAATGATAATGGAAGGAGACTCTACTTAACTAAGTTCCCCTGGATTTTCCTAATTTGTGGTGAGTAATTAAGATTATAAAGTGATTCATAGGATTTCCCTATTTGGAATCCCAAGTATCTCACTGTCTTTGAAGATATATTTATTGATGATAAATCCAGGGCCGTCTTAACAGCATTATGGGCCCCTGGGCAGAGAGGTGTACTGGGCCCCCCCCCCTCCCCTCCCACGCCCCCCCCCCTCCCAAAAAAAAAAAAACCTACTCAAAGAAACAAATATAAACATTACCAGCTCAGGTCACCATTACATGACAGATACCACAGCACTAATCGAATATAGAAGCAAAAGGAGACGTCATCTCTGGTCAGTCGTTCTCTGAATCGTTCTTTTTCCCTTTTCCTCTCCTTCCGTCCAGACCGCCATTACCACTTCTCCCGGCTGCAACTCATCCCTGCAGAATGTAACACACAAACATCTTAGAATCCTCACTTTATCCGCACTTCGCTACCCATTCCCACCTCTGTTATGGGCGCCCCACATTTAGTAAGTAGGTAGTAATGTTGCCCACCATTAAGTAGGTAGGTTTACAGGCTCACTGTAGGTAGATAATTGAGTGTATGGGAAACTGACAGCTAAACACAAAATGCTGCCGGGTTTAGCTACATGTTCCTAAATCAGTCGGTGCCAGAAAACGAGCTGAAAACAAATGACCTGTGTAGACCACAGGTCGTTTTTTCTATTAAAGTCTATGGACTTGATAAATGGGCGGATTTTCAGCAGTTTAAAAATACTAATACTGCTGAAAATCCAACCGATTTTGTGTGCTATGTGGTCTTAGTCTAATACAAAAGTAATTCAAGACAATGGGTACATCATGGACTTGACAAGCGAGGAAGAAAATAAGATTGTCTGCAAATACAATGCTAGTTTTATTTCGAAGCCCCCCACTGAAATATTCTGAATTGAAGTGAGAGAAGCAAGATGAGGAGAAGGTGGCTTAATGACTAAGTAGGAATGGGGATAAACGGAATTCCTGACATCCCCCGTCCCTGAGGAAAGGAACTCGTCAAGATGCCCATTGTATTTAATTGCACGTTAGGATTAGAATATCGGGAGGGGAGGTAAGTTTTGAATGGGCCTGTTAAAACCAAATATACCCAGTGCTGACTAAAGCTATCAGAAGCCTTCTCAGCATCAATGGTAATGTGCGTCAGAGAAGGATGAGGATCTGGATGATGTTTTACTATTTTTTATACAATCCTTTCTTTATCTGTCACCATATTCTGGGAGTCATAATTTTATTTCTCTGTTAAAAGTGTTGAATGAGGGCTTGTTTCTTGCAGGTTGAGCTGTAGTTTCCATCGGTACTATTTTAGTGTACAAATGACATTTTGATATTTGTTATTATATTTTGGGAAGTACACATTTGGACAAAATTGTTGGCACCCTTCCTTTAATGACAGGTAAACTCACAATGGTCACTGACATAACCTGAAACTCAAAATAATAATCAATTTAATTTTACTGAAAATCAACCAGTGAAAATCAGACATTGCTTTTGAATTGTGGTTCAACCAAAAAAAATAATGAAACTGGTCCGGACAGATATGTACCGCTAAAAAAGAAAATGATACCTCTAAAAATAATTTTACCATAGTGATATGTGTCTTGTAATTAGCATCACAAGTGTCTTAAAATTTTTAATCAGTTAGTCTGACTATTTAAACGGTGAGAAGTAGTCAGTGTGTTGTTTGGTATCATGGTGTGTACCACATAGAACATTGACCAAGCTACACATATAATTCAGAAGTTTAAGCTCTATGGGACTGTAAATAACCTTACTGGATGTGGCCGCAAGAGGAATATTGATGACAAATTGAAGAGACAGATAATACAAATGGTAGCCAACGAGCCCAGAACAACTTCCAAAAAGATTAGAGGTAAACTCCATGGTCAAGTGAATGTCAGATCACACCATCTGTCACTGTCTTTGCCAAAGAGGACTTAATGGAAGATGACAGAGTAGGAAACCAC